>JASKGM010025796.1:1648-12705 GCA_034509205.1 Ceratonia siliqua | reverse complement strand
GGCATCTTCACCTTACAATGATGGGACCGCCCGTACTCTAGTTTATTCCGTCTCTCCCAAGCCCTAGACTACCAACGAATAGCAATACGTCAGCAACAAACATGGCGCCAAAAGCAAAGGCGGACCCGGCCCCACCCGCCCACAAGGGAATCAGATGGGGCACATTTTGAGGTTACCGAGATAAGGGCGTAAGCATGAATTCTAGGATCTCCGTCATAGCGCCGTAACGGCGACCCTGATATCCCAGCGAATCTCGTAACGGTGGAAATTTTGGCGGTAAAAAAACCTAACCTTTTGACGTGCCACATTTTTATTGGCCTTCAATGTATGCATGTATATAGGACATGGTCCCCCTGCCACCATGGTCCATGTTGTTTTTCCCGCGCGACCACGGAGGGTTTCCCATAGAGAGCCAAATTTAGAGAGAGAAAGAGACAGAGAAAGGGAAAGATAGGGTTCAGAGCTGCTTCAAAAACCCTTGCTTGTTCGATTCGATCCGAGATTACGTCGTCGTTTTTGGGGTTTCTGTACTGGATCCGCCAGTTCTGGTAGCTAAGGAAGATATCAAAGTGCGATCGTTGTTGGTAATCTGCTCCAAGTTTTGATTTTTTTTAATGTGTCTTTATTTCCTTTTTATTCTTTTAGTTTTTCTCAAATCTTGTTCCGGCTAATTATATTTTGAAATGCTGTTCATTCAGACAATCTGTCAAAATTTACGATTTGCAAACTCTTCGTCTCGTTCACTTTGTGAAAATGAAAACTTTGCCTTGAGTGAGTTCGTTTGTTCATAGGTGGTGAATTTAATGGAGTTTTGTTTATTCGGGGATTTTCTACTATATTTTCCATTTTGGGTTTGCATTGGTGGGTATTACAATTGAATTCCGCTCGTTGACAACTGGTGCAGAAAATGAATATGTGGGTCTTGGAAAGGTTTTAATTGCAGGGTTAGAATCCAAATTAACAACTTTCTGTCTCTGTACAGTTGTGATCTGGGTCTCTACTGGATTAACTAGGGTTTCCATGAGTCCATCTGCTGTGGAGAAGATGGAAGATGGAAAGCCTTTAGCTGCCGCAGCTAACAGTTCACAGGTGGATGGTGAACATGATGACCCAGCTGATTCTCGATTCACAGAATTCTGCAAGGTTCTTGTCATAGTATACAAACAGCTCGTCTCTGCTTCTTTTTAACTTTTTCCTCTTTAATTTTTGCTTTACAGTTTCTTGGTTTCTCTCTCTGGCATGTAGTATTATTATTTTTTTATTTGGAATTTATTATAATTTTTTAATTCCTGGGCCTTATTATTTTATATTATTTCCTATGATTACGTTATGATTGAAGAAGAAAAAGAAAAGTGCACCAGGAGGGGGGGGGGACGGCTGGAGAGATCAGCAGCTGTTAACCCAGTAGAGTGTTTATGATGTACTCCTTTGGGCAAAAAGTTATTACTATATGTTAAGTTAGCATTTTTAGGTTTTGATGATGCTTATGTTTATATATGATGAAAGATCAAGCGTGGTTTGTACAGGGACAAGGCTAGAAGTAACTATTGCAATATATGTCATAAACATCTACAATGAACCATGCCTGAAGAAAATTAGAGTGCAATGAAGCCACTGGGTAATATTGAAAAGGAAAACATTACACATATAAAGGTTTAAAAAAATTTCCTTTGTATTTGATGTTACAGTTAGTCTTAACAAAGCATATTTCACACTTGTCCACCTCCTTGTATTTGTCAATTTGAGCTTACCATTTACAGTTACACAGAGGTATACCATATCACTTAGGAAGAGTATCTTTGCAAAACTCCCAATACATGTGACGTCAGTCACCTGTTCAAAATGTATTTGCTCCAGGAAAATATAGTTGTACTATCGCTTAGATTCTCAAATTAAATCCAGGTCAGTTTGAGATTGGCTTAATATTATGTAATATGGTTAAAATAGAATAAAAGTCCAGATGTAATCTTGTTTTTAAATTCCCAGATTATATGTTGCCTTAGATTTAGATTATGATTTTGTAACTGTGAGATTGCAGATTAATATGGTTTTTGATGACAGAATGGGCTATCATTGGATGAGAAAAGTTGCAGACAAGCAATGAAGCTGTTCACAGAAACCAAACACCTACTACTGACTAATATCTCATCTATAGCGAATGGAACGGTACATAAAAATTTCTTATTCAATAAAATGTAACTTGTCGTGAAGTCTTTATGTGAATTCTTGATGTTGTATATCTCTGTTTCAGTACGAAGAAGCAGAACGGTATTGGTTTTCATTTATTTTATACTCTGTCAAGAGATTGGCTGAGAGGAATGCAGACAGTGAGAAGGAAGGGACTGATAGCAATGAGCTTACCTTGTGCCAGATATTGAGACTGGCAAAGCTAAAGTATTTTACTGGTCTTCCCTAGTTCATATGTTTGTAATTAGTTCTTTTTTTTACTCATCTATCTTGTATTCTACAGCATTGCTGACTTTTTCAAAGAACTTCCTCAGTTTGTTGTCAAGGCTGGTCCAATTTTAAGTAACATATATGGCATGGATTGGGAAAACAGGCTTGAGGTATTGACCAAGCAGATATTCATGCTCAATTTTTTTGAAAGTTTCTGTTCAAGTGTGTGTATGTGTGTTGGTCCCTTTTTTTTCCAATCCTTAGTTATTGCTTTCCCCTTGAGCCTTTCTTTATGATTTCCTTTCGTATGTCTTTATAAGGCGAAGGAGTTGCAGGCCAATTTTGTTCACCTAAGCATTCTTAGCAAGTGAGTAGCTCATTATCTGTATCTTCTTCTTCAGCTATTGTCTTAAGTGCATGCTGCTTTATCTATTAACTTCTGATATTATAGGAATTTCCCTTATTCACCTTCTATTTTACATAACCTTATCTATAAAGTCAATACCCTATTATCTTATTAAGCTTGTGCTTTCCTTAGAATTTTCTTTAATTACCAAACGCGTTAAATCAAAGGTTATAGTTGTCAATATATAGTTTTTGTATTTCCTGAAATCTATTTAGTGGTTAAGGTAGTTATCTAGAGTTCCCAAAAAGTCTCCTCCCTGATTTTTTCAATTTCACATCTTGTCTTTAAGGTAGACTTTTTTTTTGCTGAACATCTCTGTCGTCCTTCTCTTCTACATTTTGTAAATCAATCACAATTTATTTTAATTAGGTTGAACCAAGAAGAGAGAGATAGAGGGAAAATAAGAGGGCATATTGACTTTAAATTGTGTGTCAAACCTTATTAGTGAAGGTCATACTGCCTTAGTTGAAGTGTTGTTTTGATCATATGATGTGTATTAATGTAGTGGTGGTATCTTAAATGAGATAGATGTCTTGTTGGAGATTAAAATTTGTACTTGGTATTGGTAATGTGCTTTAGGTGGCACATCCATTATCGGGTTCTGATGCATAAGGCAAAATATGTAATAATAAGCTGCTAGAATGCTATAGTTACTTATTGAAAACTAAACATTTGATCTGGAAAAGTATCAATTCTATTTTATAGTCATACAATTAATACTACTGGGTAGCAATCAAGGAAAACACATGCATAATGGTTTCATTTGGCTGTCTTTCAGACTTTGAGATGTTTCTATAATATATAATTGCTGAGCCTTCCTAATGTCACTCACTTTAAGTATCTTGTACAGTATGCATATTTAGCATCAAATTTTATAAATTTGGTGGTGCTAGGTATTATAAACGTGCATTTGGGGAGTTCTTCTTGGCAAATGATCCAAATGTTGAAAAGCAGCCAGCTGTTGCCATGATCCCTGATTATGCATCTCAATATCATCGTTTTGGATGGTTGCTTTTCCTGGCACTTCGCGTCCATGCTTTCAGCCGTTTTAAAGACTTGGTGACTTGCACCAATGGCTTAGTTTCTATACTGGTAAGTTAGATTCTTGTACTACTCTATTGCATTATTTGCATCCCCATTAAGATATTGCATATCCTTTTTCTGTGTGTAGTCATTGAAACTTCCATGTACATATGTTCATTATGCACATTACAAATTCAAATATTTTGAAAACATTCATCATTATTTTATAATTTTTAATATTTGCCTAGTCATCTTCAATTCAGAAGGAAGGAAACAGTTTCTTATTTGCTTGATGTATCTTTGACAGGCTATCTTGATTATTCACATTCCTGTTCGCTTTAGAAATTTCAACATTCATGATTCATCACACGTTGGTAATACTCTTTGTTCCTTACCACTCCTTTGTTTTGAATTATTGTGCTTCTTTCTCAAGGAAGCATGCTTTGTCACACACATGCAAGCTTGTGCTTGTGCGCACACACTGCTTATTCCCTTATAGGCCATTTTGGAGCTGGGTTTATATATTGGTTCTTCTATCTGTTCTAATTCCATGGAAGTGAATATCAGTGAAGAAAAGTAGCAAAGGCGTGGACCTCCTTGCGTCACTTTGCAACCTCTATGACACTTCAGAAGATGAATTGAGAAAAACCATGGAGAAAGCCAATAATTTAATTGCAGATATCTTGAAGAAGAAGCCTTGTCGGGCATCTGAATGTGAAACTGAAACCTTAGAGAATATTGATAGAGGTTCATTGATAACTATCCTATGTCAGATTATCTATACATCTAGACTATATGATCTTTTAAAGATGATTATGCTCTCTTTCATTTGCAGATGGTTTGGTCTACTTTAATGATCTTATGGAGGAATCGTCTATGTCATCCTGTTTAAATATCTTAGAAAAAGATTATGATTATGCAATTCGTAACAAGGGTGAACTAGATGAGAGGTTGTTCCTCAATGAAGAGGACAGCTTATTAGCTTCAGGAAGCCTGTCTCGAGGTTCTATGTCAGCAAGTGGTATCAAGGTATGTTTAATGCAAACGTTTTCTCAAATTTACTTGTTTAAGAAATATTTCTAAATATCTTTTATCCTGCTCTATAGAGGAAATCTGATTCATTGGCATCACCTGCGAAGACAATTACAAGTCCACTCTCTCCCCAATGCTCTCCTGCATCTCATGCAAATGGCATTCCAAGTAGTGCAAATTCAAAGATGGTAGCCACCCCTGTAAGCACTGCTATGACTACTGCTAAGTGGCTTCGTACTGTCATATCTCCACTTCCATCAAAGCCCTCATCAGAGCTGGAGAAATTTCTGGCATCATGTGATAGGGATGTTACAAGTGATGTGGTGCGCAGGGCACAGATTATATTGCAGGCTATATTTCCTAGTAGTCCTCTTGGAGAACGATGTTTAACTGGAAGCCTTCAAAGTGCAAACCTCATGGACAGTGTTTGGGCAGAACAACGAAGACTGGAAGCCCTGAAGTTATACTATAGGGTCTTGGAAGCAATGTGCCAAGCAGAAGCCCAAATCCTGCATGCTACTAACTTAACCTCTCTATTAACTAATGAGAGGTTCCATAGATGTATGCTTGCATGTTCTGCAGAATTAGTCCTGGCAACACATAAGACTGTAACGATGTTGTTTCCTGCAGTGCTGGAGAGGACTGGAATTACTGCCTTTGACCTTAGCAAGGTGATTGAAAGTTTCATAAGACATGAGGAATCTCTCCCAAGAGAATTGAGGCGGCATCTGAATTCACTGGAAGAACGGCTTTTGGAGAGCATGGTATGGGAAAAGGGTTCCTCAATGTATAATTCTTTGACAGTCGCTAGACCTTCCCTCTCTTCAGAAATAAATCGTCTTGGATTGTTAGCTGAACCAATGCCATCACTGGATGCAATTGCAATGCATATTAACTTCTCTTGTGGGGGGCTGCCTCCTGTGCCTTCCTTGCAGAAGCTTGAAACTTCACCAAGTAATGGTTTTTTTTTTGTTTGAAGTTTCAGTGATGATTGCTTACTTTCCAAACAATTTAATTTGTAGTTTATCAGACCTCAGAGGGTTACTCTGGTCATTGATAGTGGCCCAAGAAAATTCTTCCCTGTTCTTTTCCCCCCTTTCCCAAAAGAAAATTTTATGTTGAAAATACATGGTTTTTACAACTTAACTAACATACCATCAACTCATTTTAGGTCAGAATGGGGATACCAGGTCTCCAAAGCGACTCTGCACAGAATTTCGAAGTGTGCTAGCAGAAAGAAATTCCTTTACTTCACCAGTGAAGGATCGACTTCTGCCCTTCAGCAACCTTAAGTCAAAGCTACCCCGTCCTCCTTTGCAGTCAGCATTTGCGAGGTATAACTTTGATTTTTAGTCTGAATGGCAATATGTTTTCCTCTGGTGCTTTGCATTGAATAATCTTCTCTGCAGTCCAACAAGACCAAATCCAGGAGGTGGAGGGGAAACATGTGCAGAAACTGGGATCAATATCTTTTTTGGCAAGGTATTTCGCCTTAGTGATATGATGAACTTAATGAATTTTCATTTCTGTTGCACCAATTCAACTGTTAAAATAAACTTGCAAGGTAGCTGTTATATTGATAATGGTGTACAGATAACCGTTACAGTCACTATGGTGAAATGAGGAAGAGTACTTCTCTTTGGTATTAATCTAACCATGAATGTGTAATGTGCTAACACATCTATACTTATGTTATAAAGCTCCAACTTGCCATCTCTTTTGGCAAGTAGGATTAATGTTTCTTCACTTCTGTTAATGATTTTTTTTTTTTTTGGTGCTGATTGGAAAGCTGATCTGATTAGTGGTTTAGTTGAGACTTTGATTATTATTTTGCTTCTTCATTTTGTCCTTTTAAATCTCTCTAATCACGTACATCTTGTGTGAACTTCCTGTGTCTCCCAGATTGTTAAGTTGGCAGCAGTTAGAATAAGTGGGATAGTTGAAAGGCTACAATTGTCTCAGCAGATAAGAGAGAATGTATACTGTCTTTTCCAACAAATCCTAAATCAAAGGACGTCTCTCTTCTTCAACCGCCATATTGACCAAATCATTCTCTGTTGTTTCTATGGAATTGCAAAGGTCTGTTTTTATAGAAAATTATTAGTTTTTAGACTGCTCTTCAGTTATTACCTTTTTCTCATTATATTCCAATTTGCAGATTTCTCAACTGAACCTAACTTTTAGGGAGATCGTTTACAACTATAGGAAGCAACCACAATGCAAGCCACAAGTTTTTCGCAGTGTATTTGTTGATTGGTCATTGGCACGCCGTAATGGGGTATGTAATCAAATTTCACTCTTGCCTTAGCTTTCTGAGAAGGCTGGCCTTATAAATGATTTTGAAACAGAGAACAGGACAGGAGCATGTTGATATCATTACATTTTACAATGAAATATTCATTCCCTCTGTAAAAGCTTTGCTGGTTGAGCTTGGCCCTGGGGGAACAACTACGAAAATCAACCGGATACCTGAAGTCAACAATAACAGTGATGGTACAATTTTGTTTCCTAAGTTATTTTAGTTTTTATACCTGGCTTTTTCTGCTATGCAGCTCCTGTTCCATTGACTAGAATACTTCTCTCTTTCCAGGCCAGTTAGCTCAATGCCCTGGGTCTCCTAAAATATCTCCATTTCCTAGCCTTCCTGATATGTCCCCAAAAAAAGTGTCTGCTGCACACAATGTATATGTCTCTCCATTACGATCATCCAAGGTACTATTTTATTTGTTTTTCTTTCCTGGTTGGACTATTTGTGTCTCTATTTTCTAGTGCTAGTTAGTGCACCACAGTCAAATGACAAGTTTGCAGAATAAAGGAATTAACATGCCAGAAATTATAATTCTTGTGTAAATATTGGAAGTGTTATTGAATGCTTATATTACATTTGTACCAGTTGGATTTTAATTTGTTTCTCTGTAGGTGACTATTGTTTTTAAATATGGCATTGACAAATTGATACGAATGATTTGTGCAAATGTGAACCCTGTGTTTAGAAAACCACTGTTAAGAGAAGAAGAAAATCTTTTTGGTGAATGACAACGCTGGGAAGTATTTTACTGACACTAAACTCCTATCTAATCATTTCATTGCAAAAGATTTAGGAGTACAGCACAGTTTTGGCATTCAAAACATTCTCAAGTTTTCAATTTGGCCCTATGATTTTTTTTCTTAATTTGGTCCTCTAATGTGTATTTTTGTCTTCAAAAGGGTCTTTTTGAGGATCAAGTTGAGAGAGAAAATATGATCAAAAGGATCTTTTTGAAGACGAAATAATACATTAGTGGACCAAATTAAAAACATTTCTTAGAGGACCAAATTGAGAATTTGAGAACCTTTCAAGGACCAAAACTATGATTGGATCAAGATTAAACTTACTAGGAGATGGCCCGCGATTGATTTTAAAATATCTCTTAACACCTCCTCAAGTGTAGGCGCTTTATGCTTGGAGTGTGGACAAATCATAGCTCACCATACCTTGCGCTTAAATTTTAATTTAATTAGGAGAATGGGGGCGGCAAAAATCTAACACTTGACAAAGATTCTAATACCATGTCAATAAATATTTCTTTCCAAAAGGTTCATTTGTAGTTTTATTAATATCTCTAACTGTGTAAATTTTTTGCATGAATGCTGCTGCTCCTTTATGATTTTGCTTCAAATTGTATTTAAATTCAAAACTTAGTCCCACTTCATGAATTCCAACTCTCTAAATCATAAACAAAGGCAGAATTTAAGTTAATTAACTTTACCTTTGGTATTCTGAAAATTTACGGGGGATTCTATCTCAAATAAATAGTTGCAGAGAATGCAACTTAGGCTTGAAAACATTATACAGGGAGCATGTCTACCAAGTCTTGGTGCATCACCATATCCTGTTCTACAATGTTATTGAATGCTTATATATTTACCTAGCCTTACCAAGATCTGAACACAAAAAGACCACTTCATTTGACTTAGGCGATTAATGCTTGATGTTTCCAAAGATTGTTTCACTTGTTCAACTTGGGTCAATGCTGTTTTCCTTGTCTGCTCTTTACTTTTCATAAAAGGCACCTAAAGTTGTCAAAACAATGCGTAAAATCAGACATCGAATTGAAGTAGAAAATTTTATTTCAAACAATGTAAGTGTGTCCGTTCATTATCTGCACAGATGGATGCTCTAATATCACATAGCTCAAAAAGCTACTATGCCTGTGTTGGGGAGAGCACCCATGCATATCAGAGCCCTTCAAAAGACCTGACTGCTATCAATAACCGTTTGAATGGGTATGCTTTTATTTATCTTAAACTTGTGAAGATTGAATTTTACTTCCGCCACAAAGCTGATGTTCTTATGATCTTATCTGCTCTCATTCCATGTTTTTAGCACCCGGAAGGTTAGAGGCCCCCTCAACTTTGATGATGTTGATGTGGGCTTGGTTAGTGACTCTTTGGTTGCAAACAGCCTCTATCTTCAGAATGGCAGCTGCGCATCCTCATCAGGCGCACCACTAAAGTCTGAGCAACCAGACTCTTGAATTTAAAGTTGAACTCTTCATGTGTATATTCTACTCTTCATTCTTCATATACTTTAGTCCATAGCAGTGAGTTTATGACACGGGGGTATTGAATGAGCGGTGAGATTGTAGAATGCCGCCACTGCCACCGGGGACTCTGTAAGATAGGTATTGAAGTGGAAAATGTAGGTCTTGATTAGTTAGTTAATCAAATAAAAGTTTTCTCCTCTTGTAGTTTAACGTAATTTTCCTTGGGGGCTAAATTTTGGAAATTAGTCTCACTTTCACCGAGAGTTTGCTAAAGCAATACTACTTGTACAATTATATCCACATGTCTAAGACTCTTAAGTTGCATAGCCACCCAAAACCAGAGACACTGGTACAATTGTGCATTAATAAAACAGATGATATTCATATTGGATTATTTTGCATGGGATGGATCTATATAAACTCAGTCAATTAATGAGTTTTATATCATGTGTGGGGCTTACCAAAATTATATGCCACTCATTGATTGATTGGGTTTATATAGACTCAACCCATGCAAGAATGTCTCTTTGTATTGGTGTCAGGACACTAACGTTTCATTTAACAAAGAAATAAGGTAGCTCTCGTCTCCTTTTTCTGTAAAATAACATTTTCAAAACTAAATATTAAAAAATTTAAGGAATTAACATTTTAAATTAATAACATCAAATTTTCTTTCTTCACCATTTTCTTTAAATAGGTTAGTCTTTAATATTTTGGTTTATCTTGAGCGCACGTGTGTGCAACCTTCTAATATTTAATTGAGTAAATCAATTAATGAGAATTTTTTCTCATTTTAATTTTTTTTAACAAGAGAGGAAGACGCAAGTCCTAGCAACCTGAGGCAATTTTGAAACTCTTTAATTGGACATCTTTCTATTTAAAGCATATTTAATATATTTATATTTAAAACAAGGGAAATGTTCCTCTTACCAAAATTAATTTTTACAAATCTTACAAAAGATTTTCTTAACCAATCGTAATCGTTCATTTCATCTCACTTTAGATTATCCTACTATATGATACTTGGTTAGATAATTTTTTTATGAGATTTGTGAGTGTTAACGGTTGTGAATGGAGCATTCCTCCTAAAACAATAACTATAGTGATAGATTTTGTATCCTTTTAATGTTTATTTATTTAATGGGATCAAGCGCTGGAGCTTTTTGACCATTAAATTTAATTGATTTTATTAAGATTTGGAAATTAATTTTAATAAATTAAAAAAAAATTGTGTTTCAGAAACTCAAGCTCTCTAGGGCTTGAGCTTTCTAGAACACAACTCTTATTTAACTCTACTTTCGAGTGTAAAGTAGATACTCAAATTTAGAGTTGTAATCATGCCACTAGCCTATCTAAGGCTATAATCGAGCCAAGAACTGAGTTTTGATATACCCGAACTCGCCTATTATCCATGTCAATTAGGTAAATGGTATTAAAGTTAAAGCTGTTAATTAGGGCTAATCCAATCCGATCCTAAGGCTAAATAGGACTAGAACAAAAAGCCTTTGTTTTTTAAATATTGACTATTAAAATATAAGTCTAGTCCAATCCTTTAAGGATTCAAGCTTGGTTGTCGCCTAACTCTAAGGGTTGGCTTTATAGTCTTGATCTTAATTTTCACAAAAGAAAACAAAAAGAGTAATAATTGTCTAAAAAAATATATGATATATGAT
>JASKGM010025775.1:0-27679 GCA_034509205.1 Ceratonia siliqua | reverse complement strand
ATTTCCCAAATTGAAGTCATTTGCTTTCTTTCCTTTCCTGGAGTAGACAAACTTAATTGGTGGCTTTGACTTTGAGGCATTTAAATTCTTATTTCTTCTAGCATAGGTAGCCCGGATTGGGGGTCTAACACCACATTAGCTTTCCGTCTACCATATCTAACGTAGAGACCAAATTGAGACGGTATGAATTTTTGAGAGACCAAATTGAGGTTAAGTGTTTCTTTGAGGGACCAAATTGTTAATTCACTCTTAGGAATATTATTTGGTTAAGTTTTTTATCTTTTTTCCTTTTCAGGCATATCTTCATTATTTTGGCAATATTCTCATACTTCATTATTCTAAATCCTTTGAATTGAGGTATGAAATCTTGTGAATAAAGTCAAAATATTCTTGTATTTCAAATAATCAATTTTTAAATTTTGTGCCTAAATATATAATCTTTTCTTCACCCAAAAAATAAGTACCAAAAATAAAAAAGTTTTGACTCTTAACCAATATTTTAAAATTCATCTTGAATAGTCAATTCATAATATTATCATATCATTTGATCAATTGGTTTACATATAACCAAAAATATATATAAACAAGCTATTGTAAAGAGATATGAAAAATAAATAATGATTTAAAGGCGACTCAAGATAGTGAATTAACAATTTGGTTATTCAAAAACACACTTCGTCTCAATTTGGTCTTTCAATGTTGAAACATCTCAATTTAGTCTCTCAAAGTTAAAACGTCTCAATTTGGTCCTTCAAAGATTTATACTGTCTTAATTTGGTCCCTCAGCTAGATATTGTGAATGGAAAGCTGACGTCACAGTGACGGAAGTCTACATGACATTGACGCATCAATAGTCACATGCCATGTGGACTTTCGTCATTGCCATGTCAGCTTTTTGTCCACTAATCTAACGGAGGGACCAAATTGAGACAGTATGAATTTTTGAGGGACCAAATTGAGACATTTCAACTTTGAGAGAGCAAATTGATACGAAGTATATCTTTGAAGGACCAAATTGTTAATTCACTCTAAAAGTTTTCATGTATTCTGTTTAGATACAGCTTTCTTCAAGAAATATTTGTGCCGGCTCCTTTCACTTGTGTAGTTTGGGCATTACAAATACCACTAGTGTCTTGATTTATAATATATATGAGTTACAATTCATTTATAATATTTCCATCAGCAAACAGCGACCTTATCTTCTTGTTCTTATTTATTACGTTTCTTTGTAAATTGGTGTTGCTTCATTCACTTCACACATATATGTCACATGCTCTTAGTGTTAATTGTCTCTTTCTACATACTGGTAATTGTTTGAGGATATCTAGGCGGTATTCCGTTGCCCGTATTTTCTGAGTGGTGGTTGTCCAAAGAAAAGTTTTCGGCAATAGATTCATTTATTCTATCTTCATTTCGTGGGGCAAGATGCCAAGGGTGCAATGGTTTGAGCATCAGATACCAGGTACTTTTTAGTTTTTACATTATATTATTTTTTGGAAAAGTTCTACTTGGTGGCTGAAAAATCACGTGTTTAAATTTTAAATTTTTGTCTATGTAATTTAGCCTTCGAATTTGAAGCAAAATGTTGGAATCCCATTGTCCGCAAAGAGTCTCACATTGCCCGGTAAAGGGGTGATAGTGGGGTTTATCAGGCACCTTCCCCTATGAGTTAGCTTTTGGTGTGAGTTCGACCTGCAGTAGTTTCTAACAATGGTATTAGAGCAATTTGATTCAGGCGGATGGCGGCGGGCTGGAAATGAGGGACCGGGGAAAGCACCCAGGGGGGGGAGGAGAGTGTTGTGCGGACAATGGGATCCCAACACAAAATAAGTTCACATTCTAACTAATTAATTAGATATTCTGGGAATCAAACACCATGCATCTTTCAAAATCCTAAGTTCATCCATTTACCCCCCAATTGTTTAGCAATCAATCAACATAGTGTGTAGAAATAAGACCTATTTTAAGACTTTTCCCTATTTACCACCTGCATTAAGGTTTTATTAACTTCTGCTTTGAGCCAGGATAGTGCACTTAGATACCACTTTTTCATTCAATTTGACTTTAGAAGCCACTTGCATGGGATGCCATTTTGCTATCATGGTCAATGCTGGAGTTTTCAACCTTGAAAACCCTAGAAACTTCACAATGCTGCTGAGTGTGGAAGAGATGAAATTAAATAATCTGGAGAAATTAAACTACTTTCTTGTTACACCTACTCTTCAAAGATCAAAAGCTCTAATCAACTTTGTTTATGGGTCTAACAATTGATTCTTTATTTTTATTTTTTTTGTATCCTTCCCTTGTGGATTTTTAGAATTTAGGAATCTCCCCTCCCTAATATTTGTATTGGAGCAATTGCATATTGAAACAACTTAGGAATGATATTTGTTTTGGAGATTAATATACAACTATTCTTGGGCATTCTCCTAATAGCTTAGGTTTTTGGTTGAAATGGTATGGTATCGGAGCTTCTATAACCAAGCGGTCAAGAATTCAATCTTTTCTGCCCCCACCTATTATTCTTCATAATTAAAATGAAATTTTCAGTGGGCCTGTGCTTCGTCCACACTTTGAGCACAAAGGTGGCTTTCGTCTGAGGGGACTGTTTTAAACCATACAGGGATCTTCGCAGCCTACAAACTAGACTAGCCCCCCCCCCCCTAGGGGGTGAGCAACAAATCTTGTGGTTGCTTCATGCAAACTTCTTCATGTTCCCCATGAAGAAAAGCATTTTTAATATTTAGTTGATATAATGGCAACTGGCACATAGCTGCCATGATGAGAAAGGGTCTAACAGAAGTGATCGACCTGACAATACCCTTCTACCACAAGTGGAGCTTTAAGCCTATGAATCTTCCCATCAAGGCCCACTTTGATTGTGTAGACCCAACAACATCCAATAGGTGATTTTCCAGAAGGAAGGGGAACTAATTCTTATGTGGCATTTGTATCTAATGCTTTCATCTCCTCAATCATTTCACACCAGCCCAGATGAGAAAATGCGTCACCAACTGTTTTAGGAATAGTGACAGTGGACAAGGAAGAAACAAAGGCATAATATGGAGTAGATAAATGGTGATAACTCAAATTATATAAATGGGATGGTTATAAGTGGGGCGAGCACCTTTACGAAGGGCAATTGGCAGGCTCGAAGGAGGAAGCAGATCTGGTGCCAATAAGGGTGTTGGGTTAGAGTGTGAGTCAGCAGGGGCATTCACAGGATCTGTAGGTGTAGTACGAGGTCGACGATGGAGGTTGAAGGGGACCGCTATAAGGGAATGAAAGAACATATGTGATAACAGGATGGTTGGCATCATGTGAAGAGAAGAAAGGAGAACCTTCAAAGAATGTGACATCGGCAGAAACGAAAAATATGTTAGTCTTAGGAGAGTAGTAACGGTATCCTTTCTAAAGTCAAGAATAGCCCAAGGATACATTTGATAGCTCTAGCTGTGAGCTTTCCTATCTAGGATTAAGAATGTGAACAAAACATGTGCAACCAAAAAACTGAGGCAAAGGAAACAAAGGTTGTTCAAGAAAGACAATAGAGTAAGGGACTTGATTCTGTAACACATATGAAGGCATACAAATTAAATAGCAAACAAGAAGGATAGCGTCCCCCCAAAACCATAATGACACTTTAATTTGTCTTAATTAAGTGATGATTTTTACGTTCAACAGTGCCATTTTGTTGAGGAGTTTGTGCACATGAAGATTGATGGAGAATACCTTGTGAAGCGAAAGCAAAAGAAAAATATTCACAAGCATTATCACGGTGTAAAATGCAGATAGAAACACCAAATTGTGTCTTAAGCTCATAACAAAATTGTTGAAAGATAAAGAACAGTTCAAAACGTTTTTTCATAAAAGAAATAACCAAGTACATCGAGAGAAATCATCAATGAAAGTTACAAAATACTAAAAACCAAGAGTAGAATAAACATGAATAGGTCCCCCAAACATCAGTATGAACTAAACGAAAAGGAGAATCAGCTATTATTTGCACGCCGTGGAAAGGATGAGCGTGTTTGTTTACGAAGTTGAGATGACTCACATTCAAGGAAAGAAAAATTAGAAAGTTGAGGGACCATCTTTTGAAGTTTGGTAAGACTATGATGACCCATACAAGTATGGATAATGGCAGGAGAATCAGTGGAAGTGCAGATTGTTGGACATGCCAAAGATGGTAAGACCATGTGACTTACGCCTTCTACCAATCGTCTATCCCTTACTCTGGTCCTGCACAACAAAGGAGTGATCAAGAAACGTTATGGTACAATTAAGGGAGCAAGTTAATTTACTGACAGAAATGAGATTAAAATGATAGTTAGGAACATAAAGAACATAGTTTAGGGACAAAGAAGGTGTAGGCAAGGCCTGGCCAATGCGTTTGGCCATAGTTTTGGAACCATCTACAAGAGTAACACAAGATGCGGAACCGGAGATATGTGAAAGTAATTTGTGGTTACCAGAGATGTGCTTAGGTGCTTCGGAGTCTAGGACCAAAGGTTCAAGAGATGACCGAGATAAGCCTAGGACAGAGTTACCTGAAAAGGCAGAGGTAAAGGAGCGGTGTTTGGGAATTTTGGTGCTGTCATCTGACCCAGATATTTTAACTTGGATAGAAGGAAGCTCAATGACAGGGAAAACAGAGGCAAATAGTTGAGAAAAATACCAAACAGAGACAAAAATAGGCCAAGTAGAGACAGGTTCACCACGTTGGAGGGTACAGCGGTGGTAACGAGGCTTGGGCTAGGCCGGAAATGGAGAGTCGCACGGTTCTGGACTGGTCAGACGTTAGCTGGATCTCCCTCACTCCTCCACGCGCCAGCACATGGTGACTGGAAGAAAATGACGAATGATGCTTGATGGCGCGTTAGACAACAGCGCTTGAGCGGAGTGACAGCCGGCAGTCTGAGTATACTGAGGTTATGGCTGGAGTGACCACACAGCCAGATAACTGGACAGGAGGAAGCAGTCCTACGGTTTCTCCTGGAATGAATAGAAAAACACCTAAGCCAACCAGATTTTCTTTGATAGCATGAAAAACTAGAGATAAAAGAGAAAGAGAGACATAATTTCTAAGTGTGTTGGATTTTCATACACACTGTAAAACTCTATATATACTATGAGAGGGATGTTACAGCGTTTATGGTACTGCTATTAGTCAACTATACGTTATCAATTCTGTTAGGATCAATCACACTAATCAAGAAATCAATCTAAATCAATAACTCTTAACAGTTGTCAAGGAACCATCTTGGAAATTGGTTAACCTTCACAGAAGCATATTTGTGTAGTGGTTAGTGAACACGTAATGCAATGACATGAGACTGATTTTGTTTTTCTTTCTTTCCCCCCTTGTTTTCTTTCATTTACCTACAATAATTAGACTGTATGACAGTTAAAACCCTGAATGGATGGTTTATCCAGTTTTCTTTCCAGTTGCCAGGTTGAAATTAGGTGCAAATTAGACTGGAACTCAATTATCGGTCCTAACAAGAACATATTGTTATAATTGTCTCAGCTATTTAAGACGATGGCTTTATCCTGTTATTCTAGCCTTTAGTCATCTCCATATAAGTTATGTTGTAATTGTCAATTAGCTGAAGTTTTCAGAAAAGGGCCAAAGTTGGTGTAAGACCCTACGTGTCTCAGTTCTTTGATACCAGTGGCTCTTTTCCTTGTAGCTTAAGTAATCTAACACTTGACTTTCCCGATCCTCCTGTTTTGTACTCCTTTTTTTCCGTAAGTAAATTTTTCTATGTAACCATAAAAAAATGGACTAACTTTAGTTTCATTTCTTGAAATGTTTGCCTTAGAGCAACACTTATTTGGAAGTTTATTGCAGGTTACCATAAATATTACTTATTAAGAAGAACAAAAAGTGATATCCATTTTCTAAAAATTGATGTTCAAACTATTGTAGTTCTTTGCATTGAGTAATGTCAGACATACTCAACGATATTTACCAGTTCATCTTCACTTAGATCCGCCATGAACAGAATATCTTCATATGTACATGCAGTAGCGTCTGAGTTTGAATTTTGTAGAACTTTCAGTAATTCATAGTTGGTTTACTGCAGCTACCGTATAGTGAAGGCCTTTCTCTTGCGGATGTTTTTGGACTTCTTGAAGGAAATAGGTAAAGTACAATGACCTGTTATCTACTTTTCCATGTTCTTTCTTGTTAATTAAATTTACTAAATTGTACCAAAATCTTTTCCAGAAATAGACTGGGCATTGCAGAGTACAGCATCAGCCAGTCAACTCTAGAGACCATATTTAACTATTTTGCAGCTAATTCATGAGATGTACTCATTTCGTTCTCACATTGTTATGCACAACTCTTAATGCCGTAGAAAGTATCAAATTCTATAATTTCTACTGGTAGAATTCAGCGAAGGGCCTCGTGCAAGATCTTGAGGCCTTATGTAAATGTCATAAAGTGCAAATTGTAGAGACGATGAGTCATGAGTTATGTACGATGACTCAGTTCCATCGAATTGCCTATTATTGTGGCATTTTTCGTTTTTGGCCATTGAGGATTATGACCATTCAACCATACTGTTTTTGCTACTTTTCCACCTGCATTGTTGAGGTAAATATCTAATATTTGCCAGCACTATAGAGATGCTCACTTAGTTGTATTGAGTAGCAAATCAATTCATAGTGTCTGGTGCGTCATCTTTTTTCTCTAGGGCATTGCTTTGGGGCGGTAGAGCAAACTGCCCCGAACTGTGGGACCCTCATGCACAGTAAGGGTCTTGCAGCCACCCTTTGTGAGTTACTGCACACTGTCCCAAATGTGGAGCGGTAGGCTAGAAGTCTCCTTTTCTCTCTTACCCTTCCCATTTATTTTGTGGCTCTGCCCAACACCCACTGGAAGTAAAGATAGGGAGATGTTGTTTGGCAGTCTTTCCTATTTTCTCTCTTTCCCTTAAAGGTTTTGTTGGTAATTTTGATGAAATTCTTAAATAGATTCAGTTTATAAAAATGCAAAACAAGTCTATCATTCATAGTTATGTAAGCATGTTAGAAGTGAGTCTCCTGAATATGTTTATCTATTATTGACTTAATCAAATATTTTTTATAGATTTGATTTATTTAAGAATTTTCTGTTTGTGTTGATCTGTTTGAATGGGGATAGTTGTTTTAATGTTCTTATAAAGTAATCCTTTGCTTATCATGGACATTAAAGACAGAAGATTTTACGTGGCCTTTTGTGTCAGAAATAAAATTATACAATGGCTTAAATGCCAGTATTTTCTCCTTTCCAGTGCTAAATTCTTGAAAGTTGGAACATAATGTCAATTATAGTGTAAAATTCACAGGTCATGATTTGAGTGTTGCAGGTTCGAATATCAATCAAAGTCAAATAAATTAAAATAAGTACGCAGTTCAAATTATTTATTAAGAGTAAGGCGTAACATTTGATTGTGTCGGTGATGAATTTTGTTGCTCCAACCAAAGTTTATGTTAGGAGAGTGGGATATCTCGTGGATTTCTCAAGCACAAGGGTGTAAACACAATTGCAACAAATGTTTTATTATTTTTATTTTGAATTTTTGAATAATGGAAACAACATGAAGATGATGTGATTACAACGTAACTGCATACCGTCCTAGAAAAAGTCTGATAACACACAAGCAAACTGGTTGACTGTTATGCGTGAGAACGTAAAACTTGTGTAGGGTATTCAAAAATTGGTTTCTCATTTGCAGCCCTATAATATAATGCTATTCATAGCCATCTGTGACCAATAGTTCTGTCTCATGTGCACTTAGTGGTTTTATCATAAATATAGTTATGGACCCCCAAGTAATAATGAAAGTTTAAAACAAATCATAAGAAAACTACACCAAACACTTGTCTTTTCCCGTATCACATCATTTCTTGATTCCTCTTAGAATTCATCCACTCTACAAAGACATATATCGCCACTTCTTTCAATCATGCAAGAATGAATATATTATTAAGGAAGTCTTTCTAGAAAAAAAAAATGAAATTTCAAAAACTTCAATAGAAGGTAAATTAAACATAAAGCATATGTATAAATGCATAACTATGGGATGCATCAACCTTATTATGCAACTAAGGCTCTTTCCTGCAGATACACTTTGCAACCAAACTCACGTGTAGTCTCATTTTTTTTTTCTGAGTACCCTAACTCTACTTATAATCATAACTCTCATATTAAATGGCCTCCTCTAACTAAATTACTATCCCCTATTCTCTTATTTCTTTTCTTCCATACTCATTTCTTAGTTTGTTATTGTGTTCACCTACTAGTTATTATATTTACCTCGAGTTCCAACCATTTAATCTTATTGGTCATAATAATATGGTGAACACTACCCTACAACTCCATTGTATGGTAAGTATTGTGGTGTCGATTTTTTATTTTGTTATTTTTGTCTCAATTTTTTTTATTTTTTGACATTAATTAATTATTTTTATATCATATATTATTTTTAAATTTTTTGAAATGTTTTTACATTTGCTTACACTATTCATTCATAATTTTTCTTCTACTATTCATTCATAAGTAAAAAAATTCTAAAAAAGTTAAAAAACATTTCAAAAATTTCCAAAAAAAAAATGATATAAAAATATTTAATTAATATCAAAAAATATAAAAATCAAGACAAAAAACAACCAAATATAAAAACGGCACTACTAAACTTATCATACAGCCCCATTTTTGGGGTTGTAGGATAATTACAGCCTAATAATGTAAGTAAAGATGGTTCTTCTAGCCTCACCCCATAACACACTTATATTCTCTCTTCCCTTTGACATCTATTTATCCCTGGTATTATTTATTCCAAAGAACTTGGTTATCACTTTATGTGAAATTATAATCTTTGACTGATTACAATTATTTACTACTACCATCCCCTTATTAACTCGATGAAACTCTCATCTTCTATATCTTTATTTACTCCCAAGAGCGCATGACATTTTTTTAGATAGATTTTCATCACCTGAATCCCTTCAAACTAGAGTCCGCATTTTCATAGCATTATGGGTCCAACTGTTATCTTCGAATTACTCCCCATGACACTAAAACTTAATACCCAAAATTAGAGATTGTTTGGGTCAGATTTCTCAGGCTTGAAACAAAAGAAAATCCCAAAAGATGCTTAATCCTAGAAAATCTCTAGCAGGGGTTGTTTTCCAGGCCATCGAACAACTTAATAGGACGAGGAGAGTTGGTTTGTAACCTCCATCTGATCCTAAGTACATGTGGGTTGATTCTTGGAAAACTCCATAGAGAAAATTTTCTTTCCCATGAATGGTGAAAAAGGATAGAAATTGCTTAGAAATTACACAAAAAAGATTTACTTGAGTTTCGATGACACAAGCCTCCTCTAGAACACCTCCCATAGGCTGAGGTCTTCTCCTTGAGTCTCCATTCTCTGTTTCTTGAAAAATGAATAAGTGTCCTATTTTTAGAACTCTAAGGAGGTTTTGTCAACTATAGGGTAGGTGTGGTCGATTGCACCTACAAAAATAGCTTTGATCCACATGAAATTTGACCCCCAACTCATTTGTTCCATTCTGGACATGCTCATGAACCTTTTTTTTTTTTTATCAAAATTCCTTATGGATTACTCCTAGTACACATGTTGATTATGACTTAATGGCCTCAAAATTCCACTAAACCCTTAGGATTTTGAGGCGTTACTAGTTCCCATTGTTGACACCTAGGACTCTACTATGACTCACCCTAGGGTCGTGACTAGCGCTAGAACTAAGAGATCTCAACCTAATAGTCCAAGCAAGCTTAACTCAAAATTTTATTGATAATTGGATTCCACAGTGCTCATGGATAAAACGTAACGAATACTTAATAAGGTAGATTTTATCAAAACTTTCATTCCCGACATTTCATTAAAACATATAATATTACAACAATTATACATAATCTCCCTTTTATAGCACACCACTTAACTGCATTCTTTCACTCTAAGCCCATACCCGGTCCTACTATAGAACTTGGAGTCCAATCAACTTTCCAATAATGACAATGGTTGTGATAAACAATTTCTAACAAACAGTGAGATCAGAAACTCAGTGAATAAAAATATAAATAATGAGAAACAAAGAGATATGCACGAGTACATGTTGTCAAATGCCAACACGTACAGTATGTTAGATATGCCATAATGTCCTTAGAATATGCCATATACATAACCATTTCATCTTGGTATCCACTAGTTTCCTATGGGAGAATCTAGGACGCAACTCAACTAAAGAGCATATATGGAAGGCCAAGCAAAAGCCAGCTCAACTTCACTAATAACCATTTATCCAGGGCCAAGAGAAAGCCAGATTAATCTCATGGATAACACGTACTCATATATATATACATAAATACCTTAACTAGATGAGTTATTATCCTTGGCACACCTCGTAATTCTATGTTAAGGTAACTTAGGATCCCTTTCACACGGAAAACAATCAATATCAGATAACCATACAAAATACCTTTAAAAACAAGGAGTTCCTCATGAATAATTCATAACAATCAAAACTTTTATCGAAGTTGAAAATTAAAGAAAACAAGAAATAAATTATTCTTCCAAATCGTGAATTAGGGTTTCCCGAAAAATCTCAATTCTTAATATCAAGCTGTTACTAAGATATGAAATCATGTCATGAATACCAATGCTATGCATGGTTCGTATTCCTTCTTATCTAATTTTCACGGTCATCCTTCTAATTTTGTTAATTTGTACTATCACAATGGTTGCTCCAAATTATTCATTATTAATGTGAAAAGTTATTTCTACACTTTTTTTTCACACCTCTCCCCACCTTCTTTCTCAACCATTGATATATTGTAAAATAATATTAAAGGTGATTGATAGATAATAATAAAATAATAAATATGAAAGGATATGTGAAAGTGGTGTGAAAAAAGAAGTATGGAAATAACATTACTTTTATTAATTATGTCACCATTCTCTAAAGTCCCGTCCCATACAATTAACACCTTAAGGTTTCCTTTCTAATTGCATGTTTCATATATACATATATATCATAAACATTATTTCCACACTTCTCCCACACACCATTTTTTTTATTCTTTTGTTTGCTCGCGTGTCCTATTTTTCTTCCCTCTTTCTTCTCTCTTCTCTCTACAAATCATTGCAAAATCAAAACTCTTGTTGCAAATCACACTTAGTTTCTTTGTTGTTTGCTATCACACTATATGCTGCTTTCTTCCCTTTAAGACCAAGGTCTCTTCCAGAGTGAACATAATGCCATGTCAGCATTAGTAACACACATTAACATTCATTAATACACCTCAGCTTCGTTCCACCAATTATAACGTATCACTAACTTCTTTTTTAGTCAACCAACAGTCATAATTGATTACTCTATAACAAAGCTAGCTCCCCAAAAATGCCCTTGCCTTCAGGGCTGAAAGTGAGGGAACTTCTGCATAGATCATAGTAATATTCCCATAAAGCTTCTTCTTCAGGATGACCAAGCCATTTAATTAAGACTTTGGTAATAACTTGGCCTCACAGGTTGACCATGGAATGATCCAGAATGAGGTCAGGCTTTAAAGATGCTTTCAAAGCATCAGATGGAAGTAGTGGTAAATTCATTGAAGTGGGAGTGGGACCAATATACTGTTTGAGTTGGGAGACATGAATGGAATGTACTTTCACACCTTTAGGGAACCCTAGTGAGTAAGCCACGAAACCAACCTTGTTCACTATGGGATAAGGTCCAAAATAACAAGCTAAGAGCTTTTAGTTGGGTCTTAGGATCAGAGAATGATGTATATAGGGTTGAAGCTTCAAATAAACCTAATCACAAACTTGGAATGTTCTATCTAAATGATGCTTGTCTGCAAGTGATTTTATTATATTCTTAGCTCGGGTCAAATAGAACTTGAGTAGGTTAATCATATTTTCCTGTGCTTACAAGTTGCGATATACTAAGTCTTTTAGTCTTGCCAGGTAAATATGGAAGATGAATAGGAGGAGTCTGCCCATACACAATCTCATAAGGAGTAGCATGAATAGTATCTCTGTCACTAGTGATTGATTTAGGTAAGCCATGCAGTTTATAAACGTTTTCTAGGAAACATTGAGCTACTTGGACAATAGTGAATGGGTGAGATAAGGCCATAAAGTGGGCAGCCTTTGACAAATGATCAACTACCACAAAAATAGTAGTCTTATCATTAGAAGGAGAAGGCCTTCTATAAAGTCCATTGTGGCATCAGTCCACACCCTATTAGGAATAGGTAAGGGATGCAACAAACCCAGATAAGCAGCATTGTCATATTTACAAGTTTGACAAATAGTGCACTCTCTAACAAAGTGCTGGATGCCACGGGTCATTCCTTTCCAATAAAATAAGGATTGAACCCTTTTGATGATGGCATCTCTGCTAGAATGCCCACTAACCGATGAGGCATGAAGCTAATCCAAAATACACCTTCTTAGTATAGTATCCTTGCCCACAACCAATTTAGTTTTTCTTCGAAGCTAATTATTGCACTAAGTATAATGTTTATGGTTATGCTTACTAAATTGTAACTCAGTCAACAACTTTTGAATCCCTTTCCTAGCTTTATTGTATCTATGTCATCAAATCATAATGAATGGTATAGAGGACCATTAAGGATATCTCAGATTTAGGACTCCTAGATAAGGCATATGTTGCCACAATGTCCTTGCCTTGTTTGTATTATACTTCGAAATAAAATTCCATTAATTTGGCAATCCACCTTTGTTGAACTAGTGTACTCAACCTCTAATTAAGTAAGTATTATAAGCTTTTTTTATCGGTCTTAAGAATAAAATGCCTATTAAAGAGATAATGTCTCCACTTTTGAATTGCAAAGAGCATGGCTAAGAGTTCTTTTTCGTACACTGACAGTGACAGATGCCTGAGTCCTAATGCTTTATTGATAAATGCTATTAGATGTTGATTATGCATTAAGATAGCACCAATACCATAGCTGTTAGCATCAATTTCCACTATAAAAGGGTAAGAAATTAGGTAATGCCAACACTGGTGAAGTGGTGAGAGCACTCCTCAATTTTTCAAATATAGCTTCAACCTCATTACACCATTCAAGAATATCTTTTTTGTGTAAATTAATTAAGGCTTTAGTAATTAGTCCATAGTTCTTAGGGCAAGGCTACCTTGCTAATCCAAGGAAACTTCTCAACTGTTTGATATCCTTAGGGCACGGCCTTTGTTTCACTGTTAGAAAAATAAATTCATCAAGTGCTGAAAAGTAGCTATAGCATTGGTAAGCCCAAATGGTGTAACTAAATACTTATAATGCCCTGAATGAGTTCTAAAAGAAGTTTTATGGATGTCCCCTTACTTCATTCTCACCTGCTAGTAACAACCCTTAAGTTAATATTTGAAAATATTAAAGTTCCTCCAAGCTCATCCACAAGATCCTCCATTAAAGGCATAGGAAACCTATCCTTCACAGTATTTTTATTCAAGTCCCTATAGTCTACACGCCTCCAAGTGCCATCTTTTTTACCTACCAACACTACAAGAGAGTCAAAAGGGCTGTTAATGTGTTGAATGATACCATTTTCAAGCATATCTACCACCATCCTATTAATAATGTCTATTTGGTAGGATGGATACCTATAGGGTCTCTTGTTCATAGGGTTAGCTCCTTGGACTAGAGTAATATGATGATCATGATGTTCTCTAAATGAGGGTAAGTATTTAAGCTCTTCAAAGATATCTTTAAACTCCTTAAGTAAAACAAAAACCATTGGAGGAATGTCTTGGTCTACCCCTTTGGCATCGGTAGTTAATGTATTAATGGTTATGCCATTGAAATGGTCCCTAACTTCACAAAGATGTATCATGGTTAACTGAGATCTTTAACTTAAGAGCTTGTCAAGATGTTGAGGTCTAATGATTTTTGAATGACAGAGGCAATAACATCATATCAACATGAAAGTGGTATTTTGAATGAGCCAATTAAATTGTCTAACTCTAGCAGAAATAGTCAGTTTACTTTCATCTGCTAATAAAGCTAACAGTATCTTAGAGGTTTCTAGTTTATACCCCAACTTACAAGCTACCCTTTCATCTAGGAAGTTATGTGTACTTCCACTATCAATTAGGATGTGCAATAGATTTTTATTGTGGAATCCAGTTATTTTCATGGTCTGATAACTGGCTACACCAGAAAGTGCATGTACAGAAATGTGAGGTTGGTTTTCATGTGATTCTCCAACTTCCTCCTTTGTAGAATCAACTTCCATATCTTTACCAATCTCTTCATCTACTTCTAATTGATACAATTGCACTTTGTTATGCTTTCAATGGTGCCTTGGAATGTAAGGTTCATCACATCAAAAGCATAAGCCTTTAGCTATTCTCTCATTCATTTATGCATATGTAAACATTTGTTTCTAGTTGAACTATGGATAGAAGACTTGTTTCTCGGCCTAAGCATGAGTGGAGCCATAGATGTTACACTTTGAGTTAAATTTTGACCTCTAAAGTCAGATTTAAAATTAAATTGATGACCTTTTGACTGGGACCAGTTTAAAGGTTTAGATGAACTACCCTGGAATTGAGCTGCCTCATGTAATTTAGCCAAAACAAAAGCTTGCCTTATAGTTTTAGGTTGAAACATTCTACAAAGCATCTTAATATCATCTTTTAAACTAGTCAAGAAGTAACTAACCAAGTAATCTTCAGGAAGATTTACTCTAGTTAAAACTGAATCAAATGCGTCATGATAGTCTTGAATAATTTGTATCTGGCGTAATCTCTTTAATTTTGACATCGAATCATCAAAACTACTCCAAATCTATCATATACTTTCTTGATAAATTCGTTCCAACTAGGTAATGAAGCTGTTAACATTGATTTACCAAATGCATGATACCACTGTAATGCTTTCCCTTCCAAATGAGCTGCAACCAATCTAACTCTCATATGATCTGGCATGTTGTCAATTAAGATGAATTGCTCAAATTGAAAAATCCATTCTCACCTTTTCTCCACTAAATTCAGGAAAATCAATTATTGCAAGCCTAGATGCATAAGAATACTGATTATATGAGTGAGAGGAATTTTTGAGATTACCTCCAGGATGAATTCCTGGTCTTAGTGTTGGTGATTCCTCCACCACACTGTCCTTTTCCTTCTGCTTACTCAGATCTATCAACATTTGTTTCAGCGTATTGAACATTTCAATCATCCTTCCTCCAATCCATCCTTCCATGGTGACAATTTCCAATGAACAACTTCCTCCATTTCATGAACAACAGTTTGTGAACTTGTTAATTCCACCATTAGGTCCAAGAAACAACTGCTCTGATACTAATTTATTGTAAAAAAAAAACTAGTTTTATTCACAATTCAAGTGAATACAACCATAGAACTCTAGAATCTTAGTTAGAGACTGAAGATGTTCAAGATGTAGAAAGCTCTAGAAAGGAAACAACCCCTAGAACACAAGTGCACAGAGTTTAGGAATGGGAAATTACAATAAAAAAACAGAATGAATCTTAATACTATGCATTACAGGAATTTATTCACTCTATACTCTTCTTCTACTTCCATTTTCTCTTTTCCTTTCGCATTTCCATCAGTTATAACTGTCAATGCCATGTAGCACTTCTTCATCCAAGTAACACCATGTCAGCATTAGTAACACACATTAACATTCATTAATGCGCCTAAGCTTCGTTCCACCAATTATAATGCAACATAAATTTCTTTTTCAGTTAACCAATGGTTATAACTGATTACTCTGTAATAGGCAGCACTTCCATGGCACACCAGTTTACCTATAGGTAACACAAATACCTCAAATTAGAGACTTCGACATAACCAAATTAGTACAACACTAAAAACCCCTGAGGTGGTTAGGCTTCAGGGACAAATTTCAAGAGATTGAATATTTTGGGCAAGAATCAAACACCCACGTACATGAAAGAAGATCCTAGATGTGTATGGGTTGAGTCTACTCATCAGATCTGGGAGAAATTTGAAGTATTCTTTTCTAACCAAACTAAAGCAAAGATCAAGTAGTTCAAACCTTAATCATAGAATACTAAGAAGGTAAAATGATGATTATTGAGTATTTTTTCAATGTCAAGAAGTGTGTAGATGCCTTGATCTTTGTGGAAAGTTTAATATTTGTCATAGATCATTAAAGGGTTATTCTTGATGGTTTACCAAAAAATTATGATTCATTTCTCACTTCAATTTTGTCCATAATTGATGTGTATTATTTAGTTGAAGAAACTGAATCATTACTATTAGCTTAGGAAAGAAAAAACTAATAGTCGATATCATGTTTTTTATTCTTGCATCAACTTAAATACATGCAAAGGATAAGAGAAAATTAAAAAGTGTAGTTCAAGGTGGATTCAATTGTCAACAAGAAATATACATTTTAGAAACAACTTCTGGGGAAATAGTGGTCATTTTAGAGGTAGAGGCAAGTTTACCAATACATAGTATCAAGTTTGTGACTAGGTCTGGTATAAGGCATGGTATTACCGTCGTAGATAAAATTAAGAATATCGAAGTCCATATGCTACCCAACAGAATAAAAATACACTTCAATTCTAGGCCTTCCTTTCCAAAAACATCAACTCCTTGACCATATATTCAATTTGAGGGAAAGATAGCTACTTTAGAATATATTTTTGATTATCAAAACTCTGAAGCTATTAATCATGTTATATCAGATGTTAATAACCTCATGTCCATGACTAATTACACAAGATCAGAGAGAATTCATATAGGAAATGGTACATGTTTGTATATCAAACAAATTGGTCATTCTTTCTTGAAATCTCCCTTTGATTCTATAACATTATCCTTAAATCATCTTCTTCATGTACCTAATATCATCAAAAATCTTGTTAGTGTGTCAAAGTTTGCAAAAGACCATAATGTTTTATAAAATCTCAAGATTCCAGGACTATATTGCTCAAAGGGAATCTTAAAGAATGTATTAATTTCTTAATGTGCTACACATAATGCCCAAACTCTCTTGATTATAGTTTTCTTGTTTTCAAAAGTGTCATTATAAGCTAGGACATTGTGTTGGGAATAGGTGGCCTTGAAAAGCAAATTATATTCCCAAATTTGATGTAAATACATTTTATTATTAATAAATATAGAGTTTATTTATGTAATTTTTATTTTCTCATTATTAAGCTTCCTAGATTCTAATAAACTAAGATACATTTACGTAAGGGTTACGCAAAAGAAGATATGTATCTTTGAATGAATCTAAAATACTATTCACAGTCACTGAGTAGAGGTGGTCACTCTATTAAATAAAAATTGTAATGTTCGGATTAGCTCCATAGAAAGGTTGGGATTCCTTTCTAAGGGAATGATGAATCTCAAATCATTGAAGCAGTAGACTTCATGTAATGACACTGTATTAAACGAATTGTAATAAATTGAGATATCAAGTTTAAGTTGATACCGTTGCTTTGAATTTGAACTCATACACATTACATCCGTTATTGGCAGAATTGAAATCTTTATGGATTATGGACTTGTGTTCATGACCATTGTGATCTTTAATGTACTATGGGTGTGACCATTGTGTGACATTGGTCAAGACTCTGTATGTTGGGATCATTGTGGGAGTGAACATTTGGGAACATAATCCAACAAATGGAGTTCGTAGCATTACATCACTTTTGATGATTTTAGGAAGACAAGCGACATATATGGGCCCAGTGAAATAATGAATTAGCTACTCATCATTTCAAGATAGTTTTAGAAAAGTTCTAAAATATTATTTGGTCACTTATTGAATGAAATTTGACACCAGGGAACAAAATTGACATAAGGGGTAAAATGATAATTTTAACTTGTATCAATTGATGGCTACTAGGGCTCACAAACATTAGGTTTCCAAATTGGACAAATCAATGTTCCACATTGACTTCTCATAATTTTAGGAATTATGAAGAGTGTAATCATGAGTCTTTGGTGATATGACTTCATGATTAATAAAATTGAATTATCTTAATGAAATTAAAATAATTCCAAATTTATTGAAACTTAAAATTCTAATGTCCAAACGGACTCCCTAGCTAGCTTTAGAGATTACAATCCACATTAAGTTAGAATATATTTAAGATGAAATTAATTGATAGCATTTCAAGTAATGTGTTTACTAAGACAAGAGTTGTCTTAATTTAGATAAAAAGTTATTTTAGGACAAATGTTGCCCTAATTATGCTTGAAAATGTGAGAAACATTTTTGTCACTAAAGAGACAAAAATAATTCTCACATTAGTTGTCTAATTTAAACTAATAATGTTTTAATTAAGACAAGTGTTGTCTCAATTATGACAACATTTATCTTAGTAATTAATTTTGGTTTAACCTCTTTAAATTAATATTTGAATTGTTCAAATATTTATTATGAAGAAGTTGATTAAAATAAAATTAAATCCCCATTTAATGAGGAATTTTAGCTATATCATTTTATTAGGATAAAATTAATTTTAATTATTTATCCTAATATTGTTGCAAAGTTTGAATTGTTCAAACTTGTAAGACAACCTCCTCCCCATGTGATAGGGAGGTTCACACCCAAAAGGAAGGAAATTGATTTTGAAATGTTAAAATAAATTCCTTCCTAATTATCCTAGCGAATAAGAGATTAGAAATTAAAAGAGTTATAATTTCTTAGGTAACTTACATTCACTAGGAGACTAACTAAGTCAAAGGGATTTATTTAAATAAAATTCTTTATTTGAATAATATATTCAACATAACCAATTAGAAAGCCTTACATGTTTTATTTAAGAGTTAAATAAAATAAGACTTTATCAATTGAATAATATAATTATTAATTGATAAATTAATTAGATAATTTAGTTATTTATTCTCCCTAGTATGCATGTGGAATCCCTAAGTTTTAGGGAATGATATTTTTGAATCCAAACGAATGACCTAGGGTTAAGTTAGTATAAATATAACCTAACCCCCTTTCTCCTTGTGGTAGAAAAAGTCAGAGAGAAAACACCTTGAGAGTGCCTCAAGTTTTTGAGAGAAAAACAGTAAGAGTAAAGTGAGTTTTGTTTGAGTGTCTTTATAGATTTCTACACGCCATACTTGAAGGGAAAGGGAAGACTTTATAATTTACTTTAAAAGTTATCACTTATTTTCTTTCAACTTTTATTTTATTCCAATCACTAAGCATATTCATCATAGGTTTTGTGGATTGGTACTTCCCAAAGAATAGGCGGTTAGCGCGCTTGGTTGGGAAGTATATTATAAGACTAAAGTGACTAAAGAGGTATGTAAAATTCTTATTTATTTTACTTCTCTTTCTATCCCTGAGTTATTTACCTATGTGTTTTGTTTCTGACTGTTTGCAAGCTTGAATGTTTTTAAAAAAATTTAAAACCAGTATAAACACTTAGGATAAACAACTAGATCCAAGACATTGTACAAAACCCTCTCTAAGCCTAGTTGCTGCTTAGCACAATGAAGACAATCTAGCATCCACAGATGGTTCCACCCCTCCTTCCCATGCCTATAAATACCCCACTCCTCCCCACGCCTATAAATACCCCACTCTACAGGTATGAAGGATTATTGACATCTCTCACATTTATTACACTTACTAGCTCAGACCGATCTAACTTGAGGTTTTGAGCCTAGGTATCGCCATCTTGGCTTTTAGCTTACGTGTTCATTTATGGGATTTGTCTCAAATCCAACTTGGTTTAACGTAATCTCTCCAATATCTTCCTAACATGGCCTCAACATAGGCATTGTTAGACATCTATGCCAAAATATTGTAAAGAAAGCTCTTATTTCATGTAAACTTTATGGTATTAATAAAGTAGCCACTAATTTTCATTAATCATGTTTTCTTGGAAAAGTTCATAACTTTCCATTTCATAGCTCCACAACAACATATACACAACCCCTTGAGTTGATTCATTTAAACTTATGGAGTCCTTCACCCACTCGGTCCTCAAATGGATACAACTACTATATCAATTTTGTCGAAGCCTATTCTAAATACACTTGGGTTTATCTTTTGAAACACAAATCTAAATCTTTAGTAGCTGGTGAATATTAAATAGGATTTAAAATTAAAGATGTGTATCAGTTGTGAATCTGTTCATAGGATATAGGAGAAATTTGAAGTTATCTTTTCTAACCAAACTGAAGCACAGATCAAGCAGTTTGAAGCTTAATTATAGAGTACTAAGAAGGGTAAAATAACAATTACTGAGTATTTTTTGAATGTGAATAATTGTGTGGATGCCTTAATCTTTGTGGAAAGTTCAATGTTTGTCACAGATCATGTAGGGGTTATTCTTGATGGTTTACTAAAAAATTATGATTAATTTCTCACTTTAATTTTGTCTAGAATTAAAGTGTATTCAATTGAATAAATTGAATAATTACTATTGGATTAGGAAAGAAATATTGAAATGCATAAAAAATTAGTTAATACCATGTTTGTGAATCTTACTGCAACTCAAATACATTCAAAAGATAAAAGAAACTCAAAATGTGTAGTACAAGGTGGATTCAATTGTCAACAAGAAATATGCAATTTAGAAACAATTTCCAGTGAAATAGAAGTAATTTTAGAGGTAGAGGCAAGTTAGCCAAAACACACTATCAAGTTTGTGGCTAGGTACAATCAAGAATACCAAAGTCCATATGCTACCCAACAAACTGAAAAAGCAGTTCAATTCTAGGCCTTCTTTTCCCAAAACATCAATTCCTAGACCATATGTTCAATTTGTAGGAAAGTTAGCCACTCCATAATCTATTTTCGATCTTGTTTGGTATTCAAACACTTAAGCTATTAATCATGTTACATAAGATGTTAATAACCTCATGTACAAGACTAATTACATAGGATCAGCGATAATTCATATGGTAAATGGTACATGTTTGTCAATCAAACACAATGGAAGTTCTTTCTTGAAATGTCCCTTTGATTCTTGAAATCACCAAAAATCCTGTTAGTGTGTAATTGTTTGCAAAAGTTCATTGATTATTATTTTAGTTTCGTCTAGAAAAATGTTTTATAAAATCTCATGATTCCAAGACTATATTGCTCAAAGGGAATCTTAAAGAAGGTCTTAATTTCTTAACATCCTGCATATACTGCTAAACTATCAAACCCTCTTGATTGTAATTTTTTGTTTTTCAAAAGTGCTTATTTCATATAAACTTTATGGTATTAATAAAATAGCCAGTAATTTTCATTAATCATGTTGTCTTGGAAGACCCATAAATTTCCCTTTCAAAGCTCCACAATAATGTATACACAACCCCTTGAATTAATTCACTTAAACTTATGGAGTCCTTCACCCACACAGTCTTCAAATAGATAATGTTGGGAATAGGTTGTCTTGGAAAGCAAGTTGTATTCCGTAATTTGATATTAAATACTATTTTTAATATTAGTAAATAAAGAGTTTAATTATGTAAGCTTTATATTCTAGCTATTAAGGTTCATAGATTCTCATAAACCAAGATACATTTACATAAAAGTTATGCAAAATGTGATATGTATCTTTGGATGAATCTAAAACAATATTCATAGTCATTGAATATAGCTAGTCACTCTCTTCAATTAAGACTATACTGTCCTGATTAGAAAGAGTGAGATTCTTTTTCTAAGGGAATGATGAATCTTAAATCATTGAAGTAGTAAACTTTAGGTAATGACACTATTAAATGAATTGGAATAAAGTGAGATATCAAGTTCAAGTTAATACTATTACTTTAAACTTGAACTCACACACATTGCATATACTAGTGGCATAATTGAAATCTTGATGGATTGTGGATTTGTGTTCATGACCATTGTGATCTTTGATATATTATGGGCATGACTATTGTGTGACATTGGTCAAGATTCTATATGTTGGGATCACAATGGGAGTAGACATTCGGGAACATAAATCCAAGAAATTGAGTTCGTAGTATTACATCACTTCTGGTGATTTCAGGAAGACAAGTGACACATTTGAGCTCAGTGAAATGATGAGTTAGCTACTCATCATTTCTAAATAATTTTAAAAAAGTTCTAAGAGATTATTTTATCACTTATCGAATGAAATTTGAGACCAGGAGACAAAATTGACATAAAGGGTAAAACAATAATTTTACCTTGTGTTAATAGATGGCTACGAGGGTTCACAAACACTAAGTTTGCAAATTGGATAAATGAATGTTCAACATTAACTTCTTATAATTTTAGGAACTCCCAAGAGTGCAATCATGAGTCTTTGGTGAAGTGACTTCACGATTAATAAACAGATTATCTTAATGAGATTAAAATGATCCCAAATTTATTGGAGCTTGAAATTCCTATGTCTAAACGGATTCTGCACCTACTTTGGAGAATTCAATCCACATTAAGTTAGAATGAATTTAAGATGAAGTTAATTTATAGCATTTTAGCTTATGTCTTTATTAAGACAAGAGTTGTCTTAATTTAAATAAAGAATTATGTTAAGACAAATGTTATCCCAATCATCCTTGAAAATGTGAGAAACATTTTCTTCACCAAAGAGACAAAAATAATTCTCACTTTAATTGTCTAATTTAAACAAGTGTTGTTTTAATTAGATAATAAAATTTTAAGACAAATGTTTGTCTTAATTAAGACAAATGTTGCCTCAATTTATATAACATTTTTCTTAGTAATTATTTTGGTTTAACTACTTTAAAGTAATATTTGAAATTTTTAAATATATAATTTGAAGAAGTTAATTAAAATAAAATTAAATCCCCATTTAATTAAGAAATTTGACTGTAGCATTTTATTAGGATAACATTAATTTAATTAATTATTTATCCTAATGTTGTTGCAAAGTTTGAATGGTTCAAACTTGTGAAACAACCTCCTCCCCATGTGATAGAGAGGTGTACTCCAAGGAGAAAATTTGGTCTTTGACATTGTCAAATATATTCTCTCCTAATTATCTAAGTTAATAAAGGTTGGAAATTAAAAGAGTTTAATTTCTTGGGTAACCTATATTCACTAGGAAATTAATTAAGTAAAAGATTTAATTAACATTTATCTGAATTTTTAATTCAAACATGACAAATTACAAAGACAAAATATTTTATTTAATTAAATAAAATATGATATTATCAAAATTAATAGTATGATTATTAATTGATAAATCATTAGCTAATTCAATTATCTAATATTTCTCATTAGTAGTCATGTGAATCTCTAATGGTTAGGGATTGAGTTTTTGAATTACACTCTAATGCTCTCACATGACCTAAGGTTAACATACTATATATATGTAACATCTCCCTCTTGTGGCTGTACAACAAGTGAATATTTGAGAAATAGAAAAAGTGAATTCTTTGGTGTGCCACTATAGAGTTCTTCACCCCATATTAAGAGGAAGAAATGGAAAGACTTTCTAATTTATTTTGAAAGCTCTCAATTATTTTCTTTCATATTTTGTTTTTATTCCAATCACTAAGTTTATTCACCATAGGTTTCGTGGATTGATACTTCTCAAAGAATAGGCGGTCAGTGTGCTTGGTTGGGAAGTATATTACAATGTTAAATTGACTACAAGAGGTATGTAGAATTCTCATATACTTTTCTTACTACCCATGAGCTATTTGCCTATGTGTTTTGTTTCTGCCTATTTGCAAGCTTGAATGTTTTAAAATTTTTAAAATCCATGATTGTACAATAAACACTTAGGATAAACAGCTTGATCTAACAAATAAACTTGCTATATCAATTTTTTTGAAGCCTATTCTCATTACACTTGGATTTATCTTTTGAATAAAAGATATGATGCTTTAGTAGTCTTCATTAGTTTCAAGTCTCTAGTTGAAAATTAAATAGGATATAAAATTAAAGATGTGTATGGGTTGTGAATCTGCTCATCAGATATGGGAAAAATTTGAAGTATTCTTTTCTAACCAAACTAAAGCAAAGATCAAGTAGTTTAAAGCTTAATTATAAAGTACTAAGAAGGGTAAAAAGATGATTTTCTTCAGCCTATATCCCCAAGAAGTATTACATTTGTCCTAGGTCTTTTACTTCAAACACAATGGCTAAGATTTTCTTCAGCCTCTCCATCTCCATTATATTATCTCTTGTTAAGATTATTTCATCAGCATATACAATCAGGATTATCTTTATCTCTTTTTTAGGTTGTTGGAAGACCATAGTGTGGTTTGACTACCCCTACTAATATCCTTGATCTTTTATCACCTTTGTAAATTTATCAAACTATGCTCTTGATGGTTGTTTGAGATCATCTAGTGGCTTATTGAGTTTTCATACTTAGTTTTCCTTTCCTTTTTTACAATAGTCGGGTGGCATTGTCATGAAGCCTTCTTCTTCTAATTCCCCATTCAAAAAAGCATTCTTAATGTTAAGTTGTTGAAGAGGCCAATCTAAGTTGGTACCTAAAGACAAGATAACCTAAATTGTATTCAATTTTGTCACTGGTGCAAATGTTTTTGTGTAGTCAATTCCATAGGTTTAGGTAAACCCTTTTGCAACAAGATGAGCCTTGTAACATTTTATTGTCTTATCAACTTTATATTTTAATGTAAACACTCATTTGTAGCCAACGGTCCTCTTCCTTCTTGGTAAATGCATCACTTCCCAAGTTTCATATTTTTTCCAAGGCCTATATTTCTTTCATGATAGTCTCTCTCCATTTTTGAATTTCCAATACCTCTTGAATACCCCTTGGAATTTTTGTACTATCAAGGTTAGAGTAAAAGTCTTACATTCTATGAAAAGAAGATTTTCCTAAGAGCAATGGGAAGATTAATATAAGGAGACTTAGCGTTATTAATGTTGGATAGGGGCTCACGATCACTTAAAGCTATCACCGGTTCTAACTTTCTTAGTGGCTTAGGTGTAAGATTCTCTTCGTACCTTGATTTTGGCTTCCTTAAGTAAACAAGTATATCCTTATGATTTTGGTTTACCGCATCTCCCCCTATGTTCAAGTTTCCTCTTGTAAATGGCATACTAGAGCTAGATGGCATGAAAGGTTAATGTTCGAGACTTATTCAGATTTAGTGTTTAGGACAGGTTCAGAAATAGGAAGGTCAAAGTCCAAAAAACAAGCTTCGATCAAATTCTCCCCCTAAAGTGGGTGCTTTTTTATGTAAGGGTGTTTTCAAAAGAGGTCACATCAAGGCTAACAAAAACCTTTTATGTGGAAGGATCATAGCATTTGTATCCTTTTTTAGTAGGAGAATAGCCAATGAAAATACACTTAAGAGCTCTTGGGTCTAATTTTCCTCAATGATGGGAAAAAACATGAGCAAAGGCAATACAACCAAACACCTTGAAAGATAGGTCAGAATTGAGCCGAGAGATAATGAAAAATTACTAGAATTTTTGGAGAGGTGTTTCAAAAGAAAGAAATGGCTGGGCATGTTATTAATGAGATATGTAGCTATTAGAATGACATCTCCCCAAAGAAATTTTGGCATGTTGGTAGTGAACATTAAGGCACAAGCAACTTCTAGGAGGTGTTTATTTTTACGTTCAGCAACCCAATTTGTTGGCGAGTGACGACACAAAAGATTTGGTGAATTATCCCATGCTTTTGAAGACAATCTCCCAACATAGTGTTAAGATGTTATGTTCCATTATCAATACGTAAAATTTGAATTTGTGTCTGGAATTGTGTTTGAATCATTGAGTGGAAGTTGGTGAACATAGAAAGAACATCTATTTTTCTTTCAATAAATTAAACCAAACAATAAATAATATGGTCGTCAATGAATGTAATAAATCATTTTGTATGAGTACTATTCAAGATACAGAAAGGACCCCATAAGTCACTTTGGATCATACTAACAGCTTACTTGGTTTGCATTTGATTCTTTGGAATGAAGTATGTTGATGTTTTGCAAGTTCATAAATTTCACATTGAAAATCAAAGGATGTTTTATTTGAACATATGAATGGAAAAAATGTCTCAAATATTGAAAGTTGGATGGTGCATTCTAAAATGCCATAACAAAATTTCACTATCCCTAAAAACATATACAAAATCACAAATTGCAACTTGACATAGTTTACTCATATTCACCTCCTTAAAGTAGTAGAATCCCTCACACTTCTTAGTACTGCCAATCGTCTTCCCCAATGATAGATCTTGAAAAAAAAAAACAGTGTGAGAGAGTAAATTTAGGGTGAATGTGAGAAACTACCTTTATGGGCTAATAAGCAAGAAGGAGCAATTGTGGAGGACTGACCTAACAATTGGAGGTTATAAAACATTTTATAAAGTTACTCCAACTGTTTAGGGTTAAATACACCACTTGAATTGGGATTATTGGCTTTTTCCACTCGAGAATTTTTGGCTAGTTGTTCAATAGTAACTTGATAGCCATGGTTTTAGTTGTTCTTCCTTTCAAATCAACTGACTTCCCATGTATCTCCAAACACGTATCCCTTGTGTGACCTAGCTTACGGCAGTGATTACACCAGGTACATCCCTTTTGTCATTTTGAGGCTGACCTGACCTGTGTTCCTTTAAATGCCAAAGTTGACTTCTCAGGTCCAGGGGCTCTAATAGAAGCATTATCCTCCAGCATCACCTTCCGTCTATTTTCTTCTCTGTTGGATTTATTATTTATACCTACGAGGTATCGGTACAAGCATGGATTTTAAACAAATTTAAGTAACATTGTGTAAGAGAACACAACGGATTGATAATCACATAAGCATACATAAATTACATAGATAGAGTAAGGATAGAATAAGCCTTTAAAGCCGTAGGGCAAAGCTTCTCAACCGACTAAATTGATAACCTATTCTTTGTGAATTTCTTTTGATCGAAAGAACCTTTGGTGATTAAAGGTGAGAAGAATAATAATGGAATAAATGATGGCTCTCTAATGAATATCAATTTGATGGAATAAGCGAAAATTCTCCCACACTAATGAATGTAGCATCAAGTACGCTCGATTTTCTCTCAAAACCTCACACCTTAGGTGTATCCCATGTGTTTGGACGGCTAAGGGTTAGGTTAAATTTATATTAACCTATCTTCTAGTCTTTTAGTTGTAGTCAAAGACTATTAACCCTATAGGAGAGCCATGTTGACACCACCTTAACCTTTTTATTAGATAAAGTTTTATCTAATATTATATCAAATAACTTCCATTTTTTATTTTTTATTTGATATTTTATTTTTATTTAAAAATTAAATAAAATAACTTGGAGTTTTCCCATTGGTTAATTATTAATGTGCTTGGATTAAAATTCTAATAATAGAATTTTAAACACGATCAATCTCCTCAACCACTTAGATGGTGTTTGGATGGGATTATTTCCCAAATAAGTTACTTTTTTTAAAAAAAAATAAGTGATTATTTTATAAAATGGTGTTTGGATACATGCTTAAATTTTAATTGCTTATTTTAAAAATAATCAGAAATGCTGCTTATTTTTGAAGTAGGAAAATGATGCTTAAAAAATAATCGGGTCTAATGGAAGAGAGAGAAATTTTTTTAAACACATATACTTCTAAAAGATTTCACAAATTTTCTAAAAAGCACTTTTATATATCATTGTTAATAATTTTACATGCTTTTTTAAAAAAAAAATCACTTCTATTTAAAGCATCTGCTCAAAAGCACAAGCTCATCCAAACAGCCTCTTAGT
>JASKGM010025765.1:0-27680 GCA_034509205.1 Ceratonia siliqua | reverse complement strand
GACTCACTTCTTCTCATAAAAGCATTTCCACTTCAAAACACCTACAAAACATGAAACTAAACTAAGAACACAAAAAAACTTAAGAACAAAGCGATTAAATGCAAAAGAATTCAACATAAAAATATGACAAAATATGCACTTATCAGTTCTCCACTAATTAAAATATATTACATATTGATTCCTTGCTTAAGTTTGTTTAAGAAGACAGTTTTTTTTTTTTTTTATCTTGAAGAACTTCAAGAATGAGCTTCAAAGGTAGGAACAAATATTTGACAAAGTTGATAGGGGGAGCATGGAATACATTTCATAAAGAGAAATTTTCTTTACCTTAACCCTTTATGTTTTCTATCAAGTTAATTTGAAATTATATTTGCAAACATTTAGAAAATCCCATTCTTTCAAAATCATAGTTTCAAACATTGATTTTAAACATGTTTTGTATCTAGGGGTTTGTCATCATCAAAATGAGAGATATTGTTAGCTCCAAGGACTTAAGAGAGAATTTAAACTATGTGTTCATGATAGCGAAATTGATTGAAGCTAAATCTGATTTAATTATTTCTAAATGTATTAGAATTGAATTTCAGAATTAGTCAATATTATTCATAATTTAATTATGTGCTACTAATGTTTAAATCTGATTAATTGGGCAATATCCTAGGCTTTCAATGACTTTATTATGTGTGCAAGTTTTAAAGAAAGCATAGATATGAAAAACTTTAAAGTCAAATGCTACTTATATGGAAGTAGATTGCACATCTTCAAGGAAGATCACAAAGAAATAAAAAAGAGTCAAGTATTTTAGAGCATTTAAAGGTGTGTCACAATCTTAATAATGATTAAGAACCATTGGAGACAAATCTAGAAAGAAAGCTAAAATTAGGAAACTTTGTGCGTCTCAATCTTAGTTTATGGTACAAAAATCGTGACAAATTGAAGAAGTCAAGCAAATTAATTTAAAATGGGAAAAAAATCATTTCATCTTATGCAAACCTGATTTACAACTGCTATATTGCTTTAAGAGGCTATAAATACATGGGTTTGAAGATCAAAGTATCCATTCAGGTGAAAGTAAGTTGTATTTCCCAATTTGATATAAATATATTTTAATATTAATAAATAATGAATTCATTTATGTAAGCTTTATTTTCTAACTATTAAGGTTCCTAGATTATAATAAACCAAGATACATTGGCATAAGAGTTATGCAAAAAGAGGAATGTATCTTTGGATGAATGTAAAATATTATTCACAATCACTGAGTAAAGTTAGTCACTCTATTTAATAAGGATTGTTGTGTCTGGTTACCTCCATAAAAAGAATGAGATTCTTTTCTAAGGAAATGATGAATCTCAAATCATTGAAGTAGTAGACTTCAGGTAATGACACTATTAAATGAATTGGAATCAAGTGAGACATTAAGCTCAAGTTAATACCATTACTTTGAACTTGAACTCACACATATTGCATTTGCTAGTGGCAGAATTGAAATCTTGATGGATTATGGACTCGTGTCCATGACCATTGTGATATTTGATATACTATAGGTACGACCATTGTGTGACATTGGTCAAGACACTGTATGTTGGGATCATAGTGAAAGTGAATATCTGAGAACATAAATCCAAGAATGGAGTTCGTAGCATTACATCACTTCTGGTGATTTTAGGAAGACAAGTGACATATATAGGTCAAGTGAAATGATGAATTAGCTACTCATCATTTCGAGATAATTTTAAAAAAGTCTAAAAGATTATCTGGTCACTAAGGGACAAAATTGACATAAGGGATAAAATGATAATTTTACCTTGTGTCAATGGATGACTACAAGGGTTCACAAGCACTAAGTTTGCAAATTGGACAAATCAATGTTCAACATTGATTTCTTGTAATTTTAAGAATTATCATGCAATCACAAGTCTTTGGTGAAATAACTTCATGATTAATAAAATTAGATTATTTTAATAAGATTAAAATAATCCCAAATTTATTTGAGCTTGAAATTCCTATGTCCAAACGGATTCCCCACTTTGCTTTGGAGAATTTAATCCACATTAAGTTGGAATATATTTAAGATAAAGTTAATTGATAGCATTTTAGCTAATGTCTTTATTAAGACATGAGTTGTCTTAATTTAGATAAAGAGTTATTTTAGGACGAATGTTGCCTTAATCATGCTTGAAAATGTGAGAAACATTTTTGTCACCAAGAGACAAAAATAATTTTTACATTAGTTGTCTAATTTAAACTATTGTTGTTTTAATTAGACAATAGAATTTTAAGACAAAGGTTTCTCTTAATTAAGACAAATGTTGTCTCAATTTAGACAACATTTATCTTAATAATTATTTTTAATTTAACTACTTTAAATTAATATTTGAATTGTTCAAATATTTAATTTGAAGAAGTTGATTAAAATAAAATAAAATTCCATTTAATTAGGAATTCTAGATATAGCATTTTATTAAGATAAAATTAATTTAATTACTTATTTATCTTAATGTTGTTGCAAAGTTTGAATTGTTTGAACTTGTGAAACAACTTCCTCCCCATATGATGGAGAGGTGTACGGCCAAAGAAGAAGAATTGGTCATTGACATTGTCAAATATATTTCTTCTTAATTATCTTAATTATCTAAGTGAATAAAGGTTGGAAATTAAAATAGTTTTAATTTCTTTGGTAACTTACATCCACTAGGAAACTAAGTCAAAGGGATTTAATTAAGTAAATTTCATTTATTTAAATTTTTAATTTAAGCATGACCAATTAAAAAGCCACACATGTTTTATTTAATTCTTAAATAAAATATGTTATTATCAAAATTAATAATATGATTATTAATTTATAAATCATTAGATAATTTAATTAGCTAATATTTCTTATTAATAGGTACATGAATCCCTAATGGTTAGGGATTGAGTTTTTAAATTACACTCAAATGCTCTCACATAACCTAGGGTTAGCATACTATATATATGCAACCTCTCTCTCTTAGGGCCATACAAGTGAATATTTGAGAAAGAGAAAAAATGAATTCTTTTGTGTGCCACTATAAAGTTCTTCACACCATACTAAGAGGAATAAAAGGGGAAGGCTTTCTAATAACTAAGCCTATTCACCGTAGGTTCCATGGATTGGTACTTCCCAAGGAATAGGCAGTAAGTAAACTTGGTTATGAAGTATATTATAAGATTAAAGTGACTAAAAGAGGTATGTGATATTTTTATCTATTTTACTTCTCTTTCTAGCGGTGATTATTCACCTATGTATTTTCTTTTAGCATATTTGTAAACTTGAATATTTTTTACAATTTTGAAACCTATGCTTATACCATAAACACTTAGGATAAACAACTAGATCCAATAATTGGTATCTGAGCCAAGTTCATGGCTATATATGTATATGATGCATGGTTGGAACCTAGAAATCATTTACAATGTATGATTGTATGTATGATGTCTTTGATATGTTGTTTTTGGTTTAAATTAAATTTTTGGCCATGTTAATGCCTTAGAAGAATTTCCTTGTATTTTTGTGATGTAACAAAAAAGGTGACCCCATATGGTTATGCTTCCTTCTTATTTTATTTTTGTTATTTTGAAATCACAAAATTATGTTGTAAATGGCAAGAAGCCACCAATTGTAACATGGAGGCCACGACAAGCACAAGAAAGGCATGAGGACCTCTCGGCCAAGCCCAAGGCATGGTAAGTTGGTGAGGCATTCCAAAAGCCCAGGAGTTGAAGCAATCACAAGGAATGAAGAAAATAAATGTAATAGTTTAGGATTTTATTTTTATTTTCTAAGATGGGCATTAATATAGTATTGGTATTATATTTAATTTTATAATATGTAATATTATATGCTATAACATGTCATGTAGACTAGTAGGTGTCACTTAACCTCACATACTCATGCATACATTATGTTTTATATTTTAAAAGAGTTTTAAAATGATAAAACATAAGAAAGATAAATAATTAGCAAGTTGGCTAATTAGGACTTATTTTTCAAACTAAATAAATTAGTTATAAATTAATTAGGTCCATAATTGATAAATTAGTTAAAGGTCATTACTTTCCAACTAAAGAGTTTAGTTAGAATTAATTAAATCACCTAGTAATTAATTAGTCAATTAAATTACATAAGTTTATTTTCAAAATAAGAGTTAGTGTGAAAATAATTAGGAAATGCATAATGAATTAAATAAATAATATTCCTATATAATTAGCAAAAGTTACTAATACAAGTCATATCTAAAAAGTATAGAAAGGAAACCAAGTTCATAAGTGATTTAAGTTTTCTAAATAGATGCATGTTAGAAAACTTGGTAAATCAACTTAAATTAATTAATTAATTAAAATATTGAATGAGAGAGGGTGCTAGCAATCTTAGAACCCACGGCCTCTAACCTTGGTGGAACCTCTAGGCGGGCATATACTCAGAACATGACTGGAATGGATTTCCTACGTGATAAGTTCACCTTGGTGGAACATTAAGTGTGACTTCCCATAGAAGCATACTTAGTGGTACATCTAGGTGTGATGAAATGGTTAGTTAATACACTCAGCATTAACTTATCAATATATTGCCTATAGTAGCTTTATTAATAGATTAATGGGCCAAATAAAGGCGCTTCTCAACTATGCTAAGTATGAAGATACCTAGTAGCAAAGTTAAGTGGGAGGATCCCAATTTACCTTGTAATAAACATTCATAGCCCATAGTTAGTTGCTTATTGCAAAAGGTAAATTACAATCAAACAAGAATTAATATGCTCATGCTAACATGCATCATGTTTAAAAGTCTATTTAATAGCTAGTAAGCTTACTAATATTAAATGTATTTTATAAACAATTCCTTAATCATGAACCCACTATCTATTTTGCTTAACAAATGCACCTTGAATGGTGAGAATTATGTGGAGTGGAAAAGAATCCTCAACATTCTTTTTTAATTAAGACAAGATCACATAGGTCCTTTTTGGGCAAGCACCCCTTGATCTGAGTCCTCACTCACTGTCAAGCAAAATCGAGTATCATAAGAGGTGATGCCAATGCTCTGGCTAAGTGCTACATACTATCGTCAATTATCAGTGTGTTGCAACAGCAACATGATGGCATGGAACATGCTGCTAACATGATGTACCATCTATATGAGATATTTGGTATAAAGACTTGGTCTACTAAGGTGAGAGTCGTCAATGTTTTTAAGGATCTCAAGCATAAACCAGGGGAGCCAGTGAGAGATTACATGCTTAAGGTAATCTCCTGCCTTAATAAGGCTAAGCTACATGGGGCTATAATTTATCTGGATAGTCAAAGTGTCCATGATCATTCATAATCTAAACTCCCAATTCTTGCAATTCAAGTTAGACTATGAATTACGTAACAGGGACTATACCATTAGTGGGTTGATGAATGACCTACAAGCTGTGGAGAAGGTTCTTGAAATCAAGAATAACCTAGAGGCAAATGTGGTGACTGTGGAGCCTAAGAAGGCAAAGGGGCTAAGGAATAAAAAGAAAAATGCCAAAAAATCGCATAGGCCAAAGAAGAAGCCCATGAAAAAGAAGGCTCAGAAGGATATCACCAAATGAGAGTATTTCCACTGCAATGCTAAAGGACATTGGAAGAGGAACTTCAAGGCCTACCTCAATTCTGTAAAGAATAAACAAGGTACATGATTTTTGAACATGTTAGAAGCATTTTTAGTGGATGATTCTACTTATACCTATATAGTAGATTCTGGAGCCACTAACCATGTTTGTAATTATTTACAGAGGTTAAACAAAGAGGAAGCTGACTAAGGGTCAGTTCAATAAAATGATGGCAAATGACACACTAGTCTTAGCTCGAGCAGTGGGAGCCATTACCTTGCATTTATCGAATAACAAGCAATTAGTTTTAGATAATGTTTATTTTCTTCCTGGACTTTGCATAAATTTGATTTCTGCCTTTTGTTTCATAAATTCTGGATATTCTATTTCTTTTGGTAATGAGATTACCATTTCTTTGAATGGAATTTTAATTTGTTTAGGACTTAGTAGGAATAATTTATTATCTAAAACCAATTTATTGGACTTTAAACCTTGCATAAACAAATTCACTTAAGTCTAAAAGAATCAAGAAATCTAGCATAGATAAAAGTTATCTATGGTGTTTGAGATTAGGTCATATTGATCAAAATAGGCTAAGCATACTAGTAAAGGATGGTACTCTACCAGACATGATATTGTGTTCTTTACCAGTCTGTGAATCTTGTATTGAAGGTAAAATGACCAAATCATCCTTCAAAGTAAAGGGTAATAGGATGCAGGATGTTCTAAACTTGGTACACATAGATATGTGTGGACCAATGAACATTCAAGCTAGAGGAAGTTATGTATATTTCACAACCTTCATATATGAGTATTCATATATGGTGTTTTGTATTTAATGCACAACAAAAGTGATTCCTTTGAAAAGTTCAAGGAATTCAAAGCCGAAGCTAAAAAGTAGTTAGGCAAACCATTGAAACAGCTTCGATCAGATCGAGGTGATTAGTATTTATCTAGAGACTTTTAGTAGTTGCCGGTCGATCATGAAATCATTTCCAATTTATCGGCACCCAGAACACCTCAACAAAATGGGGTTGCTAAAAGAAGGAATATTCTTTTAGAAATGATAATGTCAATGATGTCCTATGCTGCATTATCATTATCATTCTGGGTATATGGTATACAAACAGCAGCATACCAACTAAACTTAACTCCATCAAAGATAGTGCCTAAAACACCAAGGGAGCACCAAGAGAGTTGTGGACACGACGTAAAACATATTTACGCCATTTGCGAACTTGGGGGTTATCCGACACATGTGTATAAGCCTGAGTCCACAAAGATGGAACCAAGGTCGGAGGTATGTTTGTTTATAGGATAACCTAGGGGTACAAGGGGATACTACTTCTACAGCACTCAGGATGAGAAGGTAGTTGTTAGTACAAATGCAACCTTCTTAGAATAGGGTTTTGTGATAAATCAAAAACCTCACAGCAATGTTTTGTTCTTGAAGAACAAAGTGATTGGTCATAATCTAAGGATGATTTTGATGAAGTCATAACTTGTACAAATTCAAGAGTTGAATCTAAACTAGTGGCACCTTGCTGCAGTGGGAGGGTTGTTAGACAACCTAAAGGATACATAGGTCTAGGTGAGCACTTGGTGGCTCTTTCAGAAGAACATGAATCAAATCTCGTTATATATAAGAAAGCCATTAACGATGTAGATGGTGTTCATTAGCAATGAAATCAAAGTTGGAATCTATGTATTCCAACATGGTCTAGACTCTTGTAAATGCACCTAAAGAAATAAAACTCATTGGGTGCAAATGGATCTATAAGAGAAAGAGAGGAGTTGATGAAAAGGTGGAGACCTTCAAAGCTATGCTAGTAGCCAATGGTTACCCCTAGAGAGAAGGTATCAACTACGAAGAAACCTTATCGCTAGTTGCGATACTTAAATCCATCAGGATCCTATTATTCATAGCTACACATCTTGACTATGAGATATGGCAGATGGATGTCAAGATTGTATTTTTTAATGGGGATCTTGAAGAGCATATTTATATGGCTCAACCAGGCGATTTTATTAAAAATGGTCAAAAGCACAAAATCTATAAATTGCATTGGTCCATCTATAGACTTAAGCAAGCATCAAGATCTTGGAATATAAGATTTGACATTACAATCAAGTCTTATGGATTCCAACAAAATGAAGACGAACCTTGTGCCTATAAAAGAATACAGGAGAGTAAAGTTGTCTTCCTAATACTGTATGTAGATGACATTTTACTCATTGGGAATGACGTAAGAATGTTATCTACGATAAAAGAATGGCTAAATCAGCAGTTTTAGATGAAGGACTTAGGGGAGGCTAGCTATATTCTTGGGATTCAAATGATAAGAGATCGTAAGAATAAGAATATAGCCTTGTCCCAAGCAACCTACATTGACAAAGTTTGGCATGCAGGATTCTAAGAGAGGTTTCACACCCTCCAGGCATGGAATCAAACTTTCTAAATAGCAGTCACCAAGACTCCCCTGGAAGTTGAACAAATGAGACGGATTCCCTATGCATCCGTAGTGGGAAGTCTCGTGTATGCTATGCTTTGTACTAGACCAGGCATCTGCTATGTAGATGGTTTGGTTAGTAGGTTTTAGTCAAACCCGAGCATGGAATACTGGACTGCGATCAAGTGTATATTTAAGTATCTTCGTAGGAAAAAGAACTACATACTAGTGTATTCTGGTAGTGACCTAATTTCAATTGAGTACATTGACTCAGATTTTCAGTCTGACATTGATTTTAGAACATCAACGTCAGCCTCTATTTTCACTTTGGGTGGTGTAACCGTTGTTTGGAGGATCGTAAAGCAAACTTACATAGCTGACTCCACAATGGAAGCAAAATATGTTGTAGCTTGTGAAACTACAAATGAAGCTGTTTGGTTGCATAAGTTCCTTAAGGACTTTGAGGTGGTTCCAGATGCGGATAAGGCCATAACTCTCTATTGTGATAATAATGGAGTTGTGGCAAACTCAAAAGTACAACGGAATCATAGGCCATCCAAACACATTGAGAGAAAGTATCATCTCATACGAGAGATAGTATAGCGTGGAGAAGTGGTCGTCACCAAGATTGCGATTGAAAGGAATCTAAATGATCCATTCATAAAGACTCTTCACAAAAAAGCTTAAAGGGTCACTTAAAATGATTAGGGATTAAGGATATGTCATACTTGTTTTACGACAAGTAGGAGATTGTTGTGAATAGGTTGCCCTGAAAAGCCAGTTGTATTCTCCAATTTGATGTAAATACATTTTAATATTAATAAATAAAGAATTCATTTATGAAGTTTTTATTTTCTAGCTATTAAGGTTCCTAGATTCTAATAAACCAAGATATATTTGCATAAGAGTTATCCAAAAAGATATATGCATCTTTGGATGAATAATAGTCACTGAGTAATGCGGGTCACTCTATTTAATAAAGATTGTCGTGTCTGAATTTCCCATAGAAAGAATGAAATTCTTTTATAAGGGAATGATGAATCTCAAATCATTTAAGTAGTAGACTTCAGGTAATGACCTTATTAAATAAATTGGAATCAAGTGAGATACTAAGTTTCAAGTTAATACAGTTATTTTGAACTTGAACTCACACACAATGCATTTGCTAGTGGCAGAACCAAAATCCGGATGGATTATTTTACCTTGTGTTAATAAATGGCTACAAGGGTTCATAAACACTATGTTTGCAAATTGGACAAATTAATGTTCAACATTGACTTATGATAATTTTAGGAATTATCAAGAGTGTAATCACGAGTCTTTGATGAAATGACTTTATGATTAATAAAATTGAATTATCTTAATGAGATTAAAATAATCTCAAATTTATTTGAGCTTAAAATTTTTATCTCCAAATGGATTCCCACTTAGCTTTGGAGAATTCAATCTACATTAAGTTAGAATAGATTTAATATGAAGTTAATTAATAGCATTTTAACTAATGTCTTTATTAAGACAAAAGTTGTCTTAATTTAGATAAAGAGTTATTTTAAGACAAATGTTATCATAATCATGCTTGAAAATGTGAGAAATATTTTTGTCACCAAAGAAATAAAAATAATTCTCACATTAGTTGTTTAATTTAAACAAGTGTTAATTTTAATTAGACAATAAAATTTTAAGACAAATGTTTATCTTAATTAAGACAAGTGTTGTCTCAATTTAGACAACCTTTAACTTAGTAATTATTTTTGGTTTAACTACTTTAAATTAATATTTAAATTGTTCAAATATTTAATTTGAATAAGTCGATTAAAATTAAATTAAATTCTTATTTAATCAGGAATTTTAGCTATAGCATTTTATTAGGATAAAATTAATTTAATTATTTATTTATCCTAATATTGTTACAAAGTTTGAATTGTTCGAACTTGTGAAACAACCTCCTCCCCATGTGATGGAGAGGTGTACAACCAAAGAAGAAGAATTGATCATTGATATGGTCAAATATATTTCCTCTTAATTATCCTAATTAGCTAAGTGAATAAATGTTGAAAATTAAAATAGTTTTAATTTCTTAGGTAACTTACATCTACTAAGAAACTAACTAAGTTAGAGGAATTTAATTAAGTAAAATTTATTTGTTTGAATTTTAATTTAAGTATGACCAATTAGAAAGTCACACATGTTTTATTTAATTGTTAAATAAAATATATTATTATCAAAATTAATAATATGATTATTAATTGAAATTCATTAGATAATTTGATTATCTAATATTTCCCATTAGTAGGCATGTGAATCCCTAATGGTTAGGGATTGAGTTTTTGAATTACACTCAAATACTCTCACATGACCTAGGGTTAGCATACTAGATATATGCAACCTCTCCTTTTGTGATCGTACAAGTGAATATTTGAGAAAGAGAAAAAGTGAATTCTTTGGTGTGCCATTATAGAGTTCTTCACGCCATACTAAGATAAACAAAAGAGGAATGTTTTCTAATTTATTTTAAAAGTTATTAATTATTTTCTTTCATATTTTGGTTGTTCCAATCACTAAACATATTCACTATAGGTTCCATTGATTGGTACTTCCTAAAGAATAAGAAGTCAGTAAGCTTGCATGGGAAATATATTACAAAATTAAAGTGATTATAAGAAGAATGTGAAATTCTTATATATTTTACTTCTCTAGCCGTGAGTTATTTGCCTATATCTTTTGTTTCGTTTATTTGCAAACTTGAATGTTTTTAAAAAATTTTAAAACTCATGCTTGTACCGTAAATATTTAGGATAAACAATTAGATTCAATATTTATTATGTCTGCTAGTTTTAAAGAAAGCATAGATATGAACAACTTTAAAGTCAAATGCTACTTATATGGAAGTAGATTGCAAATCTTCCAGGAGAATCACTAAGAAATCAAATCAGAGCAAGAGTCAAGGATTTTAGAGCATTTAAAGGTGTGTCACAATCTTAATGATAATTAAGAACCATTGGAGACAAATCTGGAAGGAAAGCTAAAATTAGGAAACTTTGAGCTACCTCAATAAGGTACCAAATTGGAGAAATCAAGCAAATTACTTTACAACGGTAAAAAATCATTTCATCTTATCCAGACCTGATGTACAACTGTTATATTGCTTCAAGAGGCTATAAATACACGTGGATTTGAAGATCAAAGTATCCATTCAGGTGAAACAACCTTGGGCCTTCAAAAAGTTTTAACTTCGTTGTTTGTAGTATGATATATTGAGCAACAATTGGGCATATAACCTTTGTTAGAGAGAGCATTTGAGTGCTTACTTGTAATCCCAAAAGTTTAGGTGGTCACCTTATATTTCTTGTGAGAATTTTCTAATCAGAGAAATTGAGTGGAAGTGTGTTTCTAGTGAGAGCTTGAAAACTAGAGTAATTCGTTTCTAGTGAGCACGTAAAAATCAGATGGTGTTAATTTGTGGTGAGTGAGGAAAAACTATATTTGTATTCTATTTCTTGTGAGCCATTGTAAAGAGTATATAAGTAATTGAAAAACTTTTGGAAGTGGAATGAATATAAGCCTTATATTCGACTGAACAAGGATAAATCAATGTATCTTATCTCTTTACCCTTTACTCTCTCTTAACTGCTTTTTGATTTGAGATGTTTAATTGTTACGTTGCTGCATAACTTTGAGCCTGTTCTTAGTTGTAGGCAACTCAATTGCAAATTTCAATTTCAACTTCTAGAACTTCAAATTTGTGTTATAAGTTTTTTTAAACATTATTTACTATTATTTTTTCATTTCAAGAATTGCATTATATTTGTGAAATTTGATTTGACATTTGACTTATTCCAAAAAGGATTAAAAATTGGAAAACCCAATTCACCCCCAACTAGTTCCTCATAAAATACCTCATTAACGTCTAAAAATCTCATCCAATCCTGAGCCTCAGAATAGTCCACTAAATCTGATCCAGCTAGTCTAAGCTTGTCAAGTGAAACAATTCGGCCAGAGGCTATAGTTCTAAATTGGTAGAACTGCTCATACCTATGCTTACTGGAAGCATCTATGAATTGCCCGAAAGTATTTGGTGCTGAACCCTCAGGATTGCCTCGGAGGAATTGTTTCACTTAACAAGCTTAGACTAGCTAAATGCGATTTAGTGGAGTATTCTCAAGTAGATAGGATTTTTAGATGCTAATGAGGTATTTTATGAGGAGCTAGTTAGAATGTTTTATGCTAATCTGCAATCTACTAGCTCTGATACCAATTGAATTAAATATAACACAAGGGGGTATTTGGGTTTGCACTTCTCAGCTTACATATAGAAAGTATGGTGTTCTGATGTTCACAACAAAAACAATGCATCGTTGAAACATAAGTTATGTTCTTGAATCAAATATTTAGTGCGATAATGAATAACCTTCTGCAAGACATTGTGTTCTGGTATCTTGCATCACGCTTTGAAGTAAAGTTGGGTTGCTTGTAACAATAGCATTAACATGCTCAGACAACATCTTTTGCATGGATTCTACATCATCAACTGTCCAGGCATATACCTTTTTGTTCCTCCTGTCAAACCATAATTGCAAAACACGATCACTACTATACATTTTCACTTCAGTTAACATGCTAATTGCTAAATGATCTAGTTGAAATCCACACCTGCGCAAAACTGTCACAAGCTTTTCATCAATCAATGGATGGTAGACACCAACAACCTCAGCACTTTTCATCCTCAACAAATTTGTTCTAGCCCCAGTAGACGGGTCTCTCATTACAATGTAGCCAACCTGCACCGACAGAGACAGAAATTTGCAAGGAAATTGAAGTGCAGAAAAACAAAGTGTAAAATTCACACCAGTAATACCATTTCAGCTATTGGCTTTGAAATAGGGTAAAATTTATTGTCATTAATAAATACGAATATTAGTTAGGCACAAGACTGGTAAAGGAAAATGATTCTAATAAGTTCCTACATTTGGATTATCCGAGTGAACTATTAAAAGCAGCAAAACTAGCATGCTATAGAGATGCAGTGAATACTCAATGTTTCTGATGACTGAAGGCTTGAATCAGGATAAATTACTGAAATCAGCCTTGTATCTTGTCCTTCCATACTTTTCTAATATGACAACAGAGGTTAAAGCAGCCCAAAAGTGGCACAAAAAATTTCAGGGTTAATCTTACATGCTTATGTTCCCCTCAATGAAAATTAATTTCACAGGTGACACAACAATTACATATTCCCTTTCCCTTGCCATTTGAGATCCAAATGAAGATTTAATAAAGAAAAGCCATCACATAAGACAACGAAAGATTTCCATTGAAGTTTTCTCTAGATTTGGGTTAAGAAAAAGCATAAATAAGGCTAACTAAACTGCTTCTTACTGTAATATCTGACGACAGTTTAATCACATCCCTTGCTAAACTGTCACTTTTAGCCCATACGAGGCAATTTATACACTCTGTTGTCTCCACCTGAAATAGGCATGTACTGAACACGTGAGATTACATTACTGAGAAAACACAAAATTAAATAAAAAAATAAATGTAAATTGTACATGTGATGCAGTCTATCTCTACTTGGATTCAGAAGTCAGTAACACATGTAGACTACTACTTCATTTCAACGGGTGTGAAAAAGGGACTTTGCTCCTCCTCTAATATATTCTCAGTAATGAGAGGTCAAGTTCGTACCATAATCTATGCCTGTACCATTGGTTATCAACCCAGTAATATCAATATCTTCTTTAATTTATTACCAGGAGTTGGGACTAGGGGGAGGGGAGATCTAAACAAGCATATCAGTCTCTTACATTATCCTTTAAAATAGAAAGATTGGTGGGAAAGAAACCTACAACTAGAGGGAAAACACAAAGACAAGCACGTAGCACATAATTATCCAAATTTTAGTAGTCAAAAGACTCAAAACAGATAGGAAAAGAAAATTTTATGATGTCATTTTTTAGACCAAAAGTTAACATTCAAACTCAGGCGGTCCTTTTCATGGGAATTTTGATCATGCCAATTATACATACTTTCAGCAGGCTGTCAAGTCATCGACAAGCTTAGGCCCCAAGCAAGTAACCATGTTAAACAGCAAAATAATAGGGCCTCCAGTCAGTAGCAAATGGACAGTTATGAAATTTGGATGCCGTGGGGGAACTGGAAAAGAGTATTTTACTTACAGTAGAGAGAATATCTTTGGCAAGCTCTTTTTCGTACAATGGAGGTCCAACCTTTGCATCCAGGATTATCCGCCTCACTGAATTTGCAGTCATCTAAGAACATCCATAAGAACCATAGTCAGAAAATATGATAATAACATTAAAAGGACTTGTAAAAAACATGTAAGGGGATAATTGTCAAAGAAAACAGCAATTGACAATTTGACATAATTCAAGAAGGCAAGCAAATTAGGGGGAGGGGGGGTCAAAGGATAGATTCAAAACTTTTCAAACAAAATAACCCCCAGCAAAAGTTCCAATCCTGTAATCAGATCATACCTTCAGAGCTTCTTCAATGGTAGGTATACTTTTATCATGCAAAGCACTAAGCTCTCTTATCTACATAAAGAAACTGAACATGATCTTAGTCAATGTTACTCTTAACAAACCTAAAAAAGAAAAACTCTCACCGAAATGGAAAAAATTAAAGGACTTCAAAATGTATATATCAATTATTAGACGCTTTGGTGTAAAACGAGTAAATACAATAACTTTCTTTTTCTTTTCAGATATAAACAAAAAATGGTTCCCCAAACCATGAAGGGACTAGATATATAGTACAACATCTTTGTAAGTTTAATTCTTACAAGTATCAAAATTTTTGGAAACTCCCAATATATTTATAAATATGCTTCGTAGCACTCAGTGCATGAGAGAAAGACACAGACAGAGGAAAGCATATGTCCAAGCTTTCATTCTCATGATATCAAGCAGATTCCAGTTGGGTCATATACATTACAAATATACCATTAAGTCATGACAAATGAAGGGTGGTTTTTTTGGCTCATTTTTATTACAATACTGATAAAGCATCAAAACCTTTACATCAGTGCCACCTGATCTTGGCCAACTGAACACTTAAGACAACTAACAAACTCAATACCTTCAGCTACAATTCTTTTCTGCTATTAATAAAAGATTTGATCAGACTGGTTCTGCTAAATTACTACTTCAGGTGGCCAAACTCTTGCTAAGGAATTTTCATCTACAATTATCCATATATAAATTTGACCCCCAACAATAAAAGTGTGTAGGTAACTTCAACAGAGGCAAGTTCTTTGGGAAAAGCAAAATTGGAAATGCCAACCACAAGAATACTTGAGGGACACCTCAGAAAGGTTATGAATAAAACGAAATCAGCCAGTATCACCTCGTTTGCACTCAGGTACCCAACTTTAGATGTAGTGTTTCCAGATATCTTCTGCAAATCCCTGCCTGCATAATCTGAGAATTAATATCCGAGTGGCTACAAAGCTAACTTTAGCAGTGATGAGATAAAGCTTGGCAAGTAGATGATCTCAAAATATAAAAAAACGAGAATAATATTTCAAAAATGAAAAATGATAACTCTTATACTTGGATAAAAAAGATATACTTTGATAAAAAAAAAAAAAAAAAGTACTTCATACCTTTGGGTTCAGAAAAATATGAAGTTAATAGAAGTTTTATCAAAGTGGGCCTAGAACCTAGATACACTACTTGAAATCCGGGATCCCAAACCCCAAATAAAGCCTTTATTTTCATAAATAGATTATATGACAATAAGTAGTGTTCTGCCTATTCTGTAGTGCCTTTGTACATATACATACGTATAGTTACAAACATATGTATCTTAGAATTACTAATAATGAGTGGCATGGAGTTATCGCCAAGAAACTTATTCATATGCATCAACAAATAATTGAGGTTTTGTTTGCCTATAAATTTAACAGATTCATGATTAGTGTGGTAGTTACATGGATAGTTATCACTATCATTTAGACTCACAATTTTTAAGAAACTGATAAGCCAAAGTACCTGTCATGCAGAGCAAACAAAACTCCATCTGAAGAACGAGACACATCAATCTCAATGCAATCCACCTGAGAACGGAGTGCAGAGAGATATGCAGCCATCTGTGAGGAAAATCAGAAATCAGAAATCAGAAATCAGAAAAGGAAAGAAAAGAACTGCGACATAAGAAAAACTCAAGAATACCAAGAATATTTCAGGCGGATAATTATTGATGATAACATTTGGCAAATCTAGATCAAAATTCAAGATAGAAAAAAATTAATTCCCTTGTGGACAGCCCTCCTTTGGAAATCCAAAAAAGGCTGACCACATAAGCACCAAAAATTATAGAAAAGTAAAGGGATATTTAGTATGTTACTTTAATAGGCCATCAATTCTTACATAAATGCTAAAACTTATGTATCGACAAACATACTCATAACCATTGACAAAATATAAAAACACACAAAATTGTGCATCTAACCAGCAACTTTGCAATTTGATGAGAAATTCAAATTTTATTTACCCAAGTTCTTCTGATCCTGAACTTGCATGAAGAATTATATGTCATTAGACTCATTACCATTCAATCTAACATCTAATATTTCCTATTTTTCAACGCGATAGGTACTAATCTCTTATTGATCTGAAATTTGGCCTTCTTACATGAGAACTACTTCTGAAGTTACTAAACAATTGGTTTTGCAAGTTGAACCCTTACTGTCACTGAAGTGACTGTGAAGTGTTATATTAGATCATTTTTGGAGTTGTTTGATCCCAACCAAGCTATCAAATCATTGGCATACTCATAAACCCAAATATTTCAAACTTCAACAAAATCAAACAAGAACTATAGGAAAATATAAGGCACAGATCAAAAGGAAGTAGGTTGGACTGATGTAAACTTTGGCAGGACAGGACCTGTTTTAAAGAAATTTTACTTCAAATATCAAGCAGAAACTTGTGCTTAGTCTACAAAATTCACACTCATAGCCAGAGAGATTCAACTTTTTTTTGTGCGGATAAAAGAAGTAATATTATTGGAGAGAAGAAAGAAAGCTTACGAAAAAGTGGAGGCAAACATGCAAAGAAGAAACATAGAAAAGGCAATTAAAGACGTCAATTCAATAAGGATCTAGAATCCCTTTGTATATATGTTAAGGAGGCACCCTTAAAGAAAACATGAGCTGAACACCAAAGTGAGGCCATAACTATGATGCCAGCTCATATCAGATCTAAGGGCTGAAAAGAAATAAAGAATCCTTGAAATAGGAGCATTTTGCTTAATACTTGAAAATAGAAGTTGATGGCTTGACTAAACAAATATAGTTTAGTGGACACAAATGAATATTGACATAAATTTTATGGAGTTCTTGGTGGTTTTATCCTTTTTAAACTCATATAGACACCCTTGTCTACATATTCTTTTAATCGACATTGGTATAATTCTATAGAACAGAGTTTTTTTACTTGGCCTGCTTGTGGGTTGAAGCAAATAATTTCTCTAGAGGGTTTGTTTTTCAAAAAATGCAACGGATTTTAAGAGCTAATTTTTCACTCATGTTTCTATTTTTGTATTTTGGCTGTTTGATGAGGATTTCCTATCCTTTGACATCATATTCTTTCTCATGTGTTCATGAGTGTCAAGCTAGTACTCAACTTATATATTGACTCTAATATTTATTTGGCATAATTTATATTTTTTTTCTTTAAAAACTTATTTTAATCCACAGATCAGTATTCTAATTTTAACTTAACTCAGAAAATAATGGTTATTCAAGGCTATACTCATGCATTTACAAGAGATTAATCTAGTACCAAATGCGTGACGGAAATATCTAGGTTGTATGCTAATTTAATCAATAAGTGTCCACTATAAAATTTCACATTTTCTCTTTGCATGACTTGATTCTCCGGTTTGCATGGGAATTATAGATAGATAAAAATTTATGTCAAAACTTTAGTTTATTGCATTTCAATTAAGAAAGCAACGAGGAGCCAGAAAGCATACTGTGTTGGGAAAAGCCTTGGATGAATCACCCCCATGTGCACATATAAGAGGAGGACCATTAAGCCAACCACATTTCCTCAATTGCATCTGCATAAGCATGGGAACAGTTGAGCAGGGATCATATGAACCCATCATGATAATTGTCAAGCAGAAACATTGAATTACTTTCAGTGAACGGTTTCTCATACAATCCCAAGTTTTAGCTCAAAGCAAGACACAAAGTAGATGCACTTTGATATCTACTTCAAGTCAAAATCAAGTGAATTTCTTCATAAGATATATTTTCTATTGGATCACACTAAACTGATGCAAGAAGAAGATTATTAGTATTATTGTATTAATTTATGATGTACTTGTAATTTGGGATTTAGGGTTTATATATTAGTAATTGGGGATTTTATATTTGGATGCTTGGATCTTGGGATTACCCGATCTAATAGTAGTGCTCTAGTTGAATTAAGATTGTTTGAGTTGTCTATATGAAGCCATATTATCTAAGGATTTCTATAATTAGCCCCTGTTCAGATCATCAATGGATCATCATGGTGATATAACAGTTACAACCCAGATCTGTTTATAATATGACGCTGAGTCAAATAGCGATTCACATCAATCTTCAACCCCACTCTGAGGAAGTGTTTCACTATCCTGAGGTAGATATACAATAAATGCATGCAAAATATCGTTCTAAAGATAGTTCTATGCACGTCCAAAAGTCATTTAGCTTCAAGATTACTACTTTTATCTGGAAAATGTTGTGTGTATGAATGAAGTCCATAACAAAATTGAAGCACCCCAATAATCAGTATAGGTTAGTGAGTGGGCGTTTGGCAGAGAGTAGATGGCAATAGGAGCACCTGATTAAACCGTCTAAGGCGGAAGTGGAAGAAAATGGGAGGCAAAATAGCCACCAAGGCGAGACAGATGATGATCGTACGGATGACCCTACGCGAAGAAAATCTGAAGCGAAGCCGATTTCTGGGCCATGGAAAAGCGGTGGTATTCTGGAATAGCTGTTGCCTCCTTCCTAACCTCGAAGTCATTGCCCCCACTTGTACGATAGATCAAAACGATTTCGACTCCGCAAAAGAATTACATAATCGAGTGGAACGATGGATCCGGTAGAAAGGTGGATGTCAAAGAGATTACAAATGCCTTCAAGTTGAAGCCATTACAGATTGCATTTTAATTTTTCCTGCATGATTATTTATCTATTTGTTATTGTTATTCATTAATTATTAAAAAGATTTAGAGAAAATGACTGGTGAGTGTGATTTAGGACACCCTATTTTTATCTAGTGTGTCATGGCGCACTTAGTGTGGGTGCCATGTATAAAAGTACATGATACCTAGATACCAAATGAGAATTTATCACTTTTTTAGAGTCATTTTTCATCATTTTTAATTTATTGAAATTGTCTATTAATTTTTAATCAGCTACAAATAATATACAAACAATATATGCGTACTTTATCAAATAAATCGTGACCATTCAAAAATAAATAGATGGTCACCATAAAAAGAGATCTTATCATTTTCCTTACAAAAGGATCGGATTTAGATCTAGAATTGATCATGCCTCAAATGGTACTCCATTTGTCCTAATTTTTTAGCTTAAATAAAATTTATAATTTAAAATCATGATAATTCCATTTAAGCATTTTAGATACCATATTTTAGAATGGTGTCTTTTGTAATCTATTTTTTTCTTTGATACCTCAAATAATTTCAAAATAATACCTTATAATAATATCAAAGAAGAAAGAAATCACATTAAACATAATTATGATATACGGTGTCTCAGTAGGCAGCACAAAATAATTTATTCAACAAGATTTGATTATTTATATATTCATCCATAATAATATTTTAAAATATTTACAATAACTTTTGAATAATTAATATATAATTTTAAAAAAATAAAAATTTACTTCCTATTTTTACAATTACTAATTTTATTTTACTTTTAATTTTAAATAATTTTTAAAATTAATATATATTTTAATTATTATCGGGGTTAATTTTAATTGAAGAATTTTTTGAGAGAAAACATTTCAATGAGGTTTACTGATTTTAACTTATGAACTAAATAATCTCACATCCTTGCTCTACAAATTTTATTCTCTTTTAATTCTTGATTTTTCTTGGGAAATTAATATTTGATTAAATTTAAAATATTTTCACCTTATTTTCAAAATTAATTTTGAAATGATAGGGTTGGGCTATCGGAACCCTCAATCCAATTCAACCACAAATAACTTATAAGTAGGCCTATGGAGACCTTAATGTCACTCATGACTATCAATCACATGAGTAGTACTAAAAAAAAAAGTAGAAAATAAAATAAACAATAACACACAAATCATATTGTTAATTGTGTCTATGTGATTGTGTACTAAATAAGCATTGCAATATATCATCACAATGGTTGTGTTGCTAGTTACAAAGTTCAGAAAATGTCAAAGGCCAGAGAGAGAAGGGGAGAATCCTCATAGATCGTCTCCATCACCTATGGAAAGTCACAACTACTTCCTCAAACTCTCTTATGTGCATATAAGGATTTTCATTCTCTAAACCATGAAATGTGAGAAGTAACTGTATCATCTCTGGTTTAAAATCAAGTTAGGAAGTGTTGGCTAGAAACATTATGCATGATGGTGTGGCTATGCATATAAGGTGGAGGTAATCCTGAAGAGTTCTAGTGGGCTGATATTTGTATTCACTCATTTTTTGGGGACTCGATGGAATGTCAAATAAAGGATTAAAAGGAATTTATTCTAACTCTAGCACAGGCCTATGAGCAAACCTACCAAGAGTGTCTCTATATCTGTGCATGCAAGGTAAAAAAATGAAAAATACTACAAAAAAAAATAAAAATATACAGCAAGATAAAAAAGGAAACGAAGTTACCGCCTTTAAAAGTTGCTAAAGTAAATTATACCTTGTATTGCTTCTTGAACCGTACTCCCCGGTAATGGCACCAAATTTTGATTACGCCCAAACTATTATGCAATGTTGTAATATAGCTTAGGGTGTCATTCCACAAAGAGTCGAAAGAAACATGATATGTGCATATTTTGTTATATTTTTATGATGAATTCTCTTGCATTTAATTGCTTTATTCATGAGTTTTTTGTATTCTTAGCTTTGTTTTATGTTTTGTAGGTGTTTTGAAGAGAAAATACATTTATGAAAAAAAGTGAGTCAAGCTAAGCATGCTTTGGAGCAATGTAGAAGCATGTCCAAATGAAAAAGAGCTAAAATGTTAATTTTTGGGTAAAAGTTAGAAGTTTCAACACCTCAGCGCCCATTCTTGGGTGCTACGACTCTAAAATTAGAAGAAAAATGGTTTCAGACCCCGAGAGTTTAGCGCTGCAACACTCAAAAGTCATGGAATCTGACTTAGGATTCAGCATTGTTGTGCTAGTTGGCTAGCGCAGCAGCTTGTGGCTGTCAAGATGTTGGGCACCGTGGCACCCATTGCTAATGCCCAAATTGGTTTTTAGGACTGGGCGCTGCAGTGCTCCAGAGCCAAAGCTGCAGCACCTACGCATGCTGATTCACTTTAAAAACACATCTCACACTTCATTTCATAAATTCTAACACTTAAGAACTTGAGAGAGAGCTAAGAAGAGAAGAGGAAAGTAAAAGGAAGGCTGAATGAAGTAAGTATGGAGAAGATTCAACCGTTCGAAAGTCTTCAAAAAGTTTCCTCTTCACATTTTCTTCATTCTTCTTGTATTTTCTATAGTTTTCATGGATTGTATTGTTGTATTGAATAATTTTTTGATGTTAGAAGGTTAAATCCCCTTGGTTGAGAGTAAACTCAATGCCTTGCACATTATTTTATGATTAAACTCATTGATAATGTTATTCAACTTCTCTTGATTGGTTGTTTATATTCATATACTTGATTTGTTCACGATTATTGCTTGGTTTTGTTTGGGTGGCTAACTAAATGAACTAGGTAATAATCTAATACTAGAATAAAGGATTGAATAAGTAATAATTTGATTATCTTATTCACAAGTAGCAATTTGTAGTGATTAGGGATGTCCAAATTCTTGAGAACTATGATGAAGAGCATAACATAGGTTAAATAATCCAAGCGTTTGAGATTGTTGCCTAAATTAACCTGTATTTATTACCTTAATGCTTTCATTAGATTAAATCTAGGAAGCGTTTTCTAAGTTGTTCATTGGATAGCGAGTAAGTAGGAAGCGTTCTTCAATTTACCGAATAACTAAGGAAAGATTGGGATAATAGAGCTTACTGTTATCTACGGTTAGTAGTCAGGATAGAGAGTTGAATACATTGTCATGTTTATAATCATAATGAGTGATTGTCTATGATCATTTTCCATTATCCAATAGAGAATAGTGAATCCTCAACCATACTCTTCACCTTATTATAATTTTCTTATTGTTTATTGTGTTCTTAGTCTTATTGCATTTATTTACTTTTATCTTTATTTCTAAGTACCTTTGTTCTCACAAAAACCCCCATTTACATTTCAAACATCAATTTATTAATTTATTTAGTGATTAATCAACTAAACCAATCCTCAGTGGGAAAACGACCCTTACTCATAAAAATGAAAAAATACTTACCACTGTGCGGCAAGAAGGTATTTATATTAGTTGTGTTTCGTATTTGGAAAGTAATCAAATTGAGGCTTTGTCGTCGATGTTTGAAGTTATATTTAGGAATACACCAAATTTTGGTGCCGTGTTGTCGGGGATTGATCATTAGGATGATCAGTTACTTTGTTTTTGTTTTCAATTCTTTTATTCTTTATTCGTTTTTCTTTCTTTCATTCATTCAAGTGTATGTCCAAAGAGGATATTGAATTGCGACTCCAAAGAATCAGAGAGTTTTGTACAAGTCACAAGTGTGCAAGATATATATTTTTCCATATGCACCACCCTATCCCACCTTCTGAACTTGCTTCTGAAGTTTCCGCTGATCCTAAAGTTCATATTGCATCAGTTACGCCATCAGTTTCATTTGAACATTCTGAGAAGATTACAATGGCCAGAAATAACAGGACTCTAAAACAATTGGGAGCCCCATTATTAGATCAACAACAGCTGTGTATACAGTATCCTGAACCTGAGGTGGCTTATCAGCTTAAATTAGGACTAATCCAGCTCCTACCAAAATTTCATGGTTTGGCATGAGAGAACTCAAACAAGCACCTTAAGGAATTTGAAGTAGTTTGTTCAGGGATGAAACCACAAGGTGTGTCACTTGAGCAAATCCAATTAAGAGCTTTTCTTTTCTCATTAGTAGACTCAGCCAAGGAATGGCTTTACTACCTTCCATCAAGAATGGTAAACACTTAGACTACAATGAAGAATTTGTTCCTTGAGGGGTATTTTCTTGCATCTAAGGCTTCCTACATTAGAAAAGACATATGTGGAATCATACTGTTTAGTGGAGAATTTCTCTATGAATATTGAGAACATTTCAAAAAGTTGTGCATGACTTGCCTCAATCACCATATAAGTGAACAACTTTTGATACAACACTTTTATGAAGGGCTAGCATTTCTAGATAGAAGTATGATTGACGCTGCAAGTGGAGGTGTAGTAGTAGATAAAACACTCGAGGCTGCTATATATCTTATAGTAAACATTGTAGTCAATTCAAGGCAGTTCAGCACCAAAGATAGTATGCTTACCTAACATCTTTTAGTGAACAAAAAATAAATTAACTTGTTTCATTGGTTAGTAGGATGATGGGAGGGACAACACAGCAAGTGCATCAATGTGGAATCTGTTACACTCAAGGCCATCCAACAGATATGTGTCCCTTATTACAAGAAGGCAGCTCAAAACAAGTCAATGCCTTAGGGAATTTTCAAGGGCATCAGAGGAAATATGATCCCTATTCAAGTACCTATAATCTAGGGTGGAGAGATCACCTAAATTTTAGTTATGGGGGTAATCAACCTGCTACAACACAGTCAAGGCCACTAAGTTTTCAAGCAAGACCACAACAACCATACCAAGTGAGACCAATAGTGGCTCCTCAGACATCTGGAGCATCAATAGAGGATCTTATGAAAACCCTTGCCTCTAATACCATTCAGTTTCAACATAACTCAATGCAATTTCAACAAGAAGTAAGAACAGGTATCTAGAACTTGGAAAGCCAAATGGATCAATTAGCGACAGCTGTTAGTCATTTGGAATCTCATGGCTAAAGAAAGTTACCCTCACAGACAGAGAAACATCTGAGGAAAAATGCTAGTGCAGTAACTTTGAGAAGTGATTGAGAGATTAAATGCCCAACTGCTACACTATCATCCAAGATAAACCAAGAGAGAACCCCAATAAATAATGAAGATACCCGTATACCTCTTCCACCTACCCAAGAATCACCATCCATTAAGGTTGATCCAAAGCCATCACTTCCTACTCCATCATATATGACAAAGCCTCCATTTCCTAGTCGTTTTGCAAAGAACAAAATGGAGGAAACAAGAGAGGGAGATAAGGGAGACATTTAGAAAAGATGAGGTTAAGTTACCTCTTCTTGAAGCCATCAAACAAATACCCAAATATGCAAAATTTTTGAAGGAACTGTGTACCTCTGAAAGAAAACTCCAAAAGAATGAGAAAATCATTGTGGTGAAAACATCTCAGTTATCCTTCGGAGAAAACTTCCACCAAAGTGTAAGGACCTGGGAACATTTACAATACCATGAACAATTAGTCACACCAACATGTCATGCTAAATTTAAGAGCCTCTATTAATGTTATGTCATTATATATATATAAGTTCCTAAATCTTGGCCCTTTACAAGAAACTGGTATCATAATACAACTTGCTGATGAATCCAATGCTTATCCAAAAGGAGTGGTTAAGGATGTTTTAGTATAGATAAATGAAATGTTTTTCCCGACAAATTTTTATGTGGTTAACATGGAAGATAAGTCATCACCCAACCATACGCCACTATTGTTGGGAAGACCATACTTGATGACATCTCAGGCAAAGATTGATGTCTCAACTAAGACAATCACACTAGAGTTTGATGGCGAGGAAGTAAAATAGCTGACTATAATGCTATTTTTATAGTAAATGTTGTGGATTTTTTATCTCAACGGGTTTTGAATTCACATAGCTTAGAAAATTTGGAAGTTGTCATTACTAACCACCTGGATGAAGATGATTTTGAAGACACCACCAAGGAATTGGTTGTGGGTGGTTAAGTTTATAAATCAATGGCAGCATTACATGCTTTGCCAAAAATTTATAAAACTTTTAATACTTTTTTCATTACATTACCTATGACAAATGAAATAATTCTTCCTTCAACTGTGCAGGCACCTAAATTGGAATTGAAGCCATTACCGGATCACCTAAAGTACATGTTCCTATGTGAAGAGGACAAATTACTAGTAATAACAGCAAAGGGCCTCACCAAGCTTCAAGAGGACAAGTTGATCCGTATGCTAAAAGCTCACAAGACGACCATTGGTTAGACCATCGCCGATATCAAAGGAATTAGCTCCTCAACATACATGTACCGGATACTAATGGAAGATGAGGCCAAACCAAGTAGAGAGGCACAACGCCATTTGAACCCTCCCATGATGAAGGTGCTAAAAAAGGAGATACTGAAGCTCCTAGATGTTTGGATTATATACCCAATATCTCACAGTAAATGGGTGAGTTCGATACTACTAATACAAAAAAATCAGGTATCACCATTGTTATGAATAGGGACAATGAGCTTGTCCCTACCCTGTGCAAACTGGGTGGCGTGTTTGCATTTACTACAGAAAACTTAACTCAAAAACACGCAAAGACCACTTCCTTCTCCCTTTTATTGATCAAATGCTTGAGATATTAGCTGGTTATTCTAACTATTGCTTTCTCGATGGTTATTCAAGGTATAACCAGATTATTATAGCTTTAGAGGACCACGATAAAACTACTTTCACATGCCTATTTAGCAATGCGCCTACTACATTCCAACGGTGTATGGTAAGTATCTTCTCTGATTATATTGAGAATATGCTTGAGGTCTTTACGGATGATTTTAGTGTTTATGAAAATTCATTTAAATATGCCTTGAAAATTTGTCACTTGTTCTTAAATGCTGCATAGACACTAACTTAGTGTTAAATTGGGAAAAATGCCATTTCATGGTTAATCAGGGCATAGCCTTAGAAGATAGCTCCAAGGTATTAAACTATGGTTTTCATTGGCCTTCATTATTCAAAGACTCTTATAACATCTACAAAGCTTGTGATAAATGCCAAAGGACAGGTAACATAGTAGAAATCAAATGCCTTAAAACCCTATTTTAATTGTTGAAATCTTTGATGTGTGGGATATTGATTTCATGGGATCCTTCCCTCCTTCTTTTGGAAACCTATATGTGGTATGCTGATATAATTAACTATCTTGTTACCAAAACAGTACCACCGAACTTGACCCATACCCAAAGAGAGAAAGTAAAGAGTGATGCTTGACACTACATATGGGATAACCCATATCTTTAGAAGCATTGCTTAGATCAAGTGGTAAGAAGATGTGTTCCTGAATCTGAATTTCATTCCATACTGACTTTTTGCCACTCATATGCTTGTGGAGGACAGGTGTTATACTATGTTTTTTATTGGCCCTCATTATTCAAAAACTTTTATAACTTCTGCAAAGCTTGTGAAAAATGCCAAAGGACAGGTAACATAGTAGAAATCAAATGCCTTAAACCCCATTTTAATTGTTAAAATCTTTAATGTGTGTGATATTAATTTCATGGGATCCTTCCCTCCTTCTTTTGGAAACCTATATGTGGTATACTGATATAGTTAACTATCTTGTTACCAAAACAACACCACCGGACTTAACCCATGCCTAAAGAGAGAAAGTGATGCTCGACACTATATATGGGATAACCCATATCTTTAGAAGCATTGCTTAGATTAAGTGATAAAAAGATGTGTTCTTGAATCTGAATTTCATTCCATATTGACTTTTTGTCACTTATATGCTTGTGGAGGACACTTTGGAGCTACGAGGATAGCTCCAAGGTGTTAGACTATGGTTTTTATTGGCTCTCATTATTCAAAGACTCTTATAACTTTTGCAAAGCTTGTGATCAATGCCAAAGGACAGGTAACATAGTAGAAATAAAATGCCTTAAAACCCCATTTTAATTGTTGAAATCTTTAATGTGTGGGATATTGATTTCATCGGATCCTTTCCTCCTTCTTTTGGAAACCTATATGTGGTATGCTGATATAGTTAACTATCTTGTTACCAAAACAATACCACCGGACTTGACCCATACCCAAAGAGAGAAAGTAAAGAGTGATGCTCGACACTACATATGGGATAACCCATATCTTTAGAAGCATTGCTTAGATCAATTGGTAAGAAGATGTGTTCCTGAATCTGAATTTCATTTCATACTGACTTTTTGCCACTCATATGCTTGTGGAGAACACTTGAGCTAAGAGAATAGCTCCAAGGTGTTAGACTATGGTTTTTATTAACCCTCATTATTCAAAGACTCTTATAACTTCTGCAAAGCATGTGAAAAATGCCAAAGGACAGGTAACATAGTAGAAATCAAATGCCTTAAAACCCCATTTTAATTGTTGAAATCTTT
>JASKGM010025744.1:0-27694 GCA_034509205.1 Ceratonia siliqua | reverse complement strand
ATCTTGATGTTTAATTTGGAGATTCTGGTTTAAGTATTTTGCACCTCAAACAATCACTACATTTTCTTCCCTCTTTTGATGATTCTGAATAAGTTGCTTAACTTGTTGGGATATTCATGTGGTGGCTGCGTAGTTGTCATATGTTAAGATGATTTTTGGAGATTGAACAATGCATCAAACTGATTGATGAACTGTTTAGTTGATTTGGTTCTGGTCTGTAAGTTAAGAAGGAGTTGGATGAATGCTTAATTTTCTAACCTAGATTAACTAAATCCTGAATGCTTATTCAGTGGTGAACTCAGAGCTATGCTAAGGCTTCTCAACATGTTCTAAAATTTAAGGACGAGATTATTATTTGAATATATGTTTAGTAATCAAGGATAAATTAACTTCAAGATTAGTTATCTCCCTTGGATTGGTTGGCTCAAATTTCTGTCATTTACCATTGTTTTTCTATCAATTACTGTATTTACTGTCATCTACTGTCCACTTTAAACACCCCCTTTTATTATCCTATTCCTGATTTGGTTATCTAGTCACAATGGTCCACGGATTCGACCCGGTGTGCCTTTTATGCTACAATTAATTGGTGAATCGGTTATAATAAACAATCTAATTTGGCAGACTCGACAGTTGTCAATGACATGACTCAGTATAAATGGTCTATGGGAACCATATATAACAGTTGTGATGAGTTCAAGGAAGCTATGGTGACATATGCTGTACATGTAGGAAGAGGGTTAAAAGTCAAGAAATGCGACAATCAAAGGATAAGGGTCACTTGTAAGCCCAGGTGTGAATGGGTTGTGTATGCCGCAAGGTTAACTGGTCAAGAAACATGGCAACTTAGGAGTTGTGTAAATAAGCACTCATGCAGTAGAGATTTTAATGTGAAGTTAATGAGCTCCAAGTGGCTAGGCAAGAGAATAGAAAACAAGTTGAAAGATAATTCAAAAACGAAGTTAAATGAGATAGTGAGGAAAGCACAGAAGAAATGGAACATTGGTCTCTCTAGAACAAAAGCATATAGAGCGAAGAAGATTGCTATGGAAGTGATTGAGGGTTTGTTTGAAGAACAGTTTAAGATATTATATGATTACTGTGCAGAGATCAAGAGGTCTAACCCAAGATCAACAGTATTGTTAAAGGTTCAAAGGCCACCAGAATATGGAGAAGATATCCCAGCACCATCGAGGCCATTATTACCTACATTTGAGCATCTTTATAGATGCTTAGATGCATGTAAAAATACATTTATCAAATGTAGGCTAATCATTAGGTTGGATGGGTGTTTTTTGAAAGGTAAGTTTGGGGGATAATTGCTGACTGCTATTGAGAAGGATCCTAATGAGAAGATGCTCCCAATTGCCTTTGCTGTTGTTGAAGCAGAAACAAAGGAGTCATGGGCATGGTTCATGACAAACTTAATAAATGATGTAGGAAGCAATTCTTCGAGTTCTTATACCTTCATTTCAGATCAACAAAAGGTAATTTTGCCTATATATGTTTACTTTGTTATACATTTATGATAAAAAAAAAGTAAGGTGTTGTTTGTAGTTATATGACTTTTTCGATTCCTTATACTTGTAGGGACTAATCCCTGCACTTAAGGAATTATTACTTGGGGTGGATCATTGTTTTTGTGTAAGACATTTATACAACAATTTTAGGAAGCAATTCCCAGGTGCTCTAGTCAAGGAATTAACGTGGAAAGCTGCCAAAGCCACATATCCACAAGAATGGGAACGAGCAACAAAGGAAATTCAAAATGTAAATGATAGGGCCTTTAAGTATTTACTTAAAATTTCACCAAGATTCTGGAGTAAGTCCCATTTCCCGTTCCATCCCAAGTGTGACTCTTTGCTTAATAATATGTCAGAGGCATTTAACAGTGTAATTGTTGAAGCCAGGGAGAAACCTATTGTGACCATATTGGAGTGGATACAGACATACATGATGAGAAAATGGGCTAAGAATAAAAGCAAGATTGAGAACTTCAATGGCTTATTTTTGCCAATAATTAGGAAAATGTGTGAGAGAGAATACAAGGAATCTGGTTGATGGCTACCTAATTGGGCTGGAGATAAGAAGTTTGAAGTCCATCATCATAGGCATCAGGATAAATTAGTGGTTGATCTTGAAACCATGAAATGCAGTTGTAGAAAATGGGGACTAACTAGGATACCATGCTGTCATGCAATAAGTTACACTAATTGGATGCAAGAGGATTACATCCCAACATACTTTAGAAAAGAACATTATATTGATTGCTACAAGCCTATTATATATCCCACTAATGGTGCTAACATGTGATCATCCACACCATATGATGATATTTTATCTCTTCCATATAGAAAACCAGCAGGGAGACCAAAGAAAAGGAGAAGAAAGGAAGTAGATGAGAAAAAGACATATAGAAGCCAAAGTAGGATGACCAAGGCAGGGTTATCACAAAAATGCTCCAAATGTGGTAACACAGGGCATAATAAGAGAAAATGCAGTGTTGGGACTTAATCTGCTGCTCCTAGGAATGTTGGTGCTGAAGATGCTGCTGTTGGGAACGTTAACAGTCAATCTACTACTACTGGGGTATGTGTCATAATATGATTGTTTAATATATTTAATGGTGTTTCATTTCAAAACAACTAACTATTGATTCTTACATTTTCATGGCCATGAATGTAGAGTATAGGTGTTGGGACTCAATCTGTTGCTTTTAAGAATGTTGGTGCTAAAGGTGTAGTTGTCGGGAATGTTAGTAGTCAATCTATTGCTACTGGAGTATGTGTCATAACATGGTTGTTTAATATATTTGATGATATCTTATTTCAATCAATATTTTATTACTGATTCTTACATTTTCATGGCCATGAATGTAGAGTACAAGTGTTGGTAACCTGAGTCAACCATCCAAGAGAACAAAGCTACGTGTTAGAAGAAGTAGTCTCCAGTGTGCAACTAATCATTCACAAGCTACACCAACTGCAACTTCGTAGTTCCTATCAATGAATAACATTGGAACTTTGATGTATTTAGTTCTTTTATATATTAAGTTGGACCTTCGATGTATTTTTGGCCCATTTGTATTGAGTATAGGTTGTTACTACATGTTGTATTTAGTGCTTTATGGGAATACTAATAGCCAAAAACATGGGAACATCTCATATTAAGTAGGATGCACAGTGTTATTTGCAAAGTGAGCTCGTGATCCTGTGCACCCTTTATGAACCTCCCATGTTCTTTTGGCCAATTTGTATTGAGTACAGGTTGTTTTATTTGATACTCTCTTTTTTGCCAGTAAATATTATGAGCTTATTTGATACTCTCTTTTATTTTTTTTTCAAAAAAGTATAAAAAATAAGATATAAAGAAATTAAGTTCAACACTTTCCAAGTACACCACCACAATGATTATTCAACAATACCACTTACTAATACCAAAATGGTTAAACTGGTTTATTTGTTAGTTTCTAGTAAAAGTTTACATAAAAACTTAAAAATAAAAAGATGGAAGATACAGAGTTAGAACAACTTACAACATTGACTAAGGATGTAAGATTCCATAAAGCATAAAGACAAGCAAGACATGCTGATCTTCTAGGTCCTTGACTAAACAAAGCATTGATTCCAGATGGAAATGGAAATAGTACACGAAAAGGAATGACAAACAAAACTAAGAAGAAGTTCAGTAGCGATAGTGAGTACATCTGAAGCAAAGTGAGCAATAGTAAGATAAAGTCTCCCAGAAGTAGTATATAGATAAATAGACTAACTAGATCCTACAATCACAAAAAGTGTCAGAAAAGAGTAGAAAGAGATTCACCAGAATTTCCAACAAATTTGCAAAAAAGCAAGCATTTTACTGCCTGATGAGTGATAGCCAATAGTATCAGTATTGTAATATCCCACCATAATATATGGCCAACTACTTAATATATGGTTTTCTTCTCTTTCAGGGTTCTTAAGCTCTTCACATGTAATATCCCACCATAACTTGATATCAGACCCATGCCAATCCTAGAAATAGACTAACTTAACTTATGGCGATCTAGACCCCTAGAATATCACCTGTAAACACCTAATTTTGTCCAGGCATCTCTTAAAATTATGGAATTGATAAATTTCTCTAAAAAAATAAAAAATATATAATAAAAATAATGAATAAATAAAAAATAAAAAAAATGAAAATGAAAAAATCACCCAAAAAAAAGAGAACAAGAACCAATAAAAACCAAAAAAATTAAAGGACCCAATTCGTTTATTTTCAGCCTAACCTAGTAGCCCAACCCATTGCAAACAAATACAAGCCCACACACACAACCTGGTCCACCTAGCCACCTTCAGAAGCCCAAACCGGATCACTTCACTGAATCACCCATTTCCTCACGCGTCACTCTCTCTGCTTCCCCCTCCAATCAAGCAAATCACACCCACTCCTCACGCACGCCATTCCTCTCCCCTCTTCGCGCAGCCCTTTTCTTCTGCAATTAACCTAGTGTCACTCAATCTTTGACCCTTCTCCCTCACGCCCATTCTTCATTCCATAACAACCTCAGCAAGTCACGCACGCCATTTCTCATATCTTGGCACCCACTCTCTGAAATCCTTGATTTCATGCTCTCGGAGAGATGGTGAGGTTTGACTGATTTCCTATAAATGGAACGAAGCCAAGAGCTTCAAGGAGAGAGTTTTTTTTTCGAAGCTGAAACTAGGGAAGATCAACAAAAAAAGAAAAGAAGGATCACGAGTCACTGAGAGCTTCGAAGCCAAGAGCGTCGAGGGGGAGATTAGGGGAAGCTCTACGAAAAAGGAGAGAAGTCAAAAAGAAATCAAAAAATCGAGAGCTCGCAGAACAAGGGAGATCGCGAAAAGGGAGGGAGATTGAAGAATTAGAAGAAGCTGGACGAAGCAAGGATTTGGGAAACTAAAATAAAAGAGATCAAAGTCAGAGAACAAAGAGCAGAAGAAGAATTGGAAATTGTGGAGGAGCCATTTAAAAGGTATTGATTTTCTTGTAAATTTGGGGTTTTGGTTAAAAACAAGGTGTTCCTATTTCTTTATTAAGCTGATGGGGGGGTTTGTATACGTCTGATTATAGGGTTCCCACGGGTTCTGTAAGTCTAAATCAAATCAGGGGAATTAGTTTCTATTAATCAGTATATACTTCGATTATAGTTTCTTAAAATGCATTTTTTAATTTTGTTGGTTGATTGAATGATTTCAGTCCATTGTATTGTTTTACTTAGAGAAGTTAATTTCTGTTGGGGAAATGATTTTGGTTTAGCAAATCTGTGAGTCTCTGATTCCTTGATTGTATCTCTAACTCCTTACTAGTTAATTAGTTTGACAGTCTGATTTGTCTTCATGCCCGTTTCAAATTTGACTGTGAGATTGTGATGAAATGATCCCTTAACTAGTGAGTCACATTAGGTAAAATTTTCATTTTATCTTACTAACAATTCATCCTAGCACATTCTGATATATAATTGTCAATACCCCTGATTTGATCTGGTTTTGTTTAAACAAAGGCGCCTATCTGCAAACTTAAAAGGGTGATTCAGAATAGATTTTAATTATCAGGTGGTTTGAGTTATCATCTATGTTCCTATGCATGATTTTGTCATGTTTGTGAGTGATGTTGCTCTGCAGTAATGAATAAAATCATCATGCCTCTCGTGTCTTGGTTAGTATGTTGCAAAGATATCTGTGATGCATACCCTTGAATATTGAAAGTACCAACCCGGTTACAAGAGAAAATAGGGGTTTTAATGATTTGAATAACAATGCTGTATTGTTATATTTTTGGATGTAAAATTTTGGCGCCTTAGATTTATTTTCTCCTTCTTTTTAAGTTCATGAATTCATGCTAAAAATTTCTTTTTAAAAGCTTTCTGTAGTATGCTTTTTGGCTTGTGGGTTTATTCATACTATAGTATTGTGGAAATTCTTGTTGACATAAATTTTTGCTAAGAATAGTCTGGGGTATTAGTTTTCCTACCTTGCTTAGATTTTGTTCTGAAGAATAAGTTTTAGATGAAACTTTGCCTTTTTGTCGAGAATTGATCAAGATATGAAGGTTTCAAAAAAAAAGGGGAAAAGAGTGTACTTCTTAGAGCAAGTTTTTGGTAAAAAAAAAAACCTAAATCTGAGAGGTATTTAGAGAAAGGTTACAGGGCTCCGAAGGCCCAAAAAAGGCATCCCTTTAGGATATAATTCTCACAATTAAGCTTCAAAGTGCCCAATTAATCAAAAAGGGGTTCAAGCCCATAGAATTATTTTCAAAGAAATGGTCTATTTGAGTAATTAAAAAAAAAAAAAAGAGGGCTCAAGGCCTATTTATCTCTTTAAAAAAAAAACTTTAAGGGCTTAAATGAAGGGTTGCAAAATATAGTTAAAGAAAATTAACATTCTTGTAAATAACTTTCAATCTAGAAATAAAGCACTCTTAGAAATCTGTTTTCTAATTCCACACTTTTGAAAATTATAGTTTGACCCTTAGATTTTTAATAATATCATTTTGACCCCAATCTTTTAGTAATTGCATTTTGACCCTTACACTTTCAAGAATTACGCTTTGGCCCCTTAATTTTCTAAAATTACATTTTGGCCCCCATTTCTTTCAAATCTTTTTTTTTCGAACCATTACTTTTATAAATTTCAATCTTACCCATAGACTCAATATTTAAAGGACTTTCAGTAGAGGATTATCTTCTCCAAAGTTCTGTTTTCCATAGACTTTTAATGAAATTTTATTATCCTAAAGTCTCGGTTTTCACGTGCATTTAGTAGAGATATGTTCTCTCCAATGTCCTAATTCGCTGTCCAGTCTTTAAGTGAAAATTTAATTTCCCTTAAATGCCTATTGTCTTTTCACTTAATCAACTTAACAAAATCATTTCGAACTACATTGACCTTGATCCCTTTCAGGGTATGTAGGCACTTACTTTGTAAGGCAGGTCTAGTTATTTATTTCTCCATCTTTGTCCATTATTATTTTATTGATAAAAGGGGTAATTAAAATATAGTAAAATTATTAAGCACAAATATCTTAGGGTAACCATCCTTAGGGATGGACGTTGTGGGGTGCCTAACACCTTCCCCATACATAATTAGACTCCCGAACCCTTCATCTGATCCCAAGGGCCAGTTTTCATTCTTTTTTTTAAAGATTCCAATTATCCTTCTAATTAATTAGTGGCGACTCTCATTTTCTCTGCGTTTTTCCCTTATTCACCCCAAAGTCATAAAACAGTGGTTGTTCACCGGTCGTCACGTTGTGACATCACCAATGAAAGCAAAGTGAGATATAGAATCCTAGACAAACTTGTCGGCATGGCTCCTGTCATGTTTGAAATCCCATAATTTCATTTACCATAACATGATACAGTTTCAATTTTCTCAAACTAACAAAGAAAGCACTCTTTAAGAAAAGTATTACACAAATAAGTCTTTCAATGAAATCTCTATCTAAGAATAAAGCTTGCTATGCTGCATCAACCCCAACCCAGCTCCAATACAAAACCCATAAAAGAAAAGGAAAAAGCAATTACAAGTGAAAAAAATTAATTTGACAAAAACTGGTGCACTCACTAGAGCAGAATGGGGAGAGAAATTTAAACCTAAAAATTAAATTGTTATAAACATCATAGATTAGATCATTAAAGTATTAGCAACTGGAAGCATCTAACAGGCCACAAGAATTAGATAACACATAAGTTTAGAGAAATGAAGGTCTAAATCATAGCATACATGTTTCAAACAGAATTAAAGATTTCCTAACAAATGTTACATTGAAATTTTAAACTCATGGTAACAAATCATTTACTGGCAATCTAGTATGGTGTTCATATGAAACCAAAACTAATCTTTTCACACTCCAAATGATAAATTAGTAATCACTAATCAATTAAAAAATTATATATGATATGCCTTCAGCTTTAAAAATTGGTTTCATAGCAAGTACAAAACAAGCGTAATATATAAGGACATAAAAATTAAGCAAGAAATGATTAGGAAAAAAAACTCACAATTCATTTACTCTCTTGGTTTTTGGATCACATATTACTCCTATCCATTTACATGGGTTAGGATCCTCATGCCTCTATTCCAATATGATAAAAGACAAACATTCCAAATGCAGTGTAAATTTAAAAGCCTTTTTGAAATTTTAAATCCTTTCCATGAACAAGATCCCACTTGAGAGTTGTTTTAACATTATTAGCACATAAGAGAACCTTGAAAACATAGCCATTAAGCATGGGTCCCACTTTGTCCACTTTAGAATTGTTTTTACTCACAAATAATGTCTCAGGACACAATAAATGAGGAGAGGGGAAATGAAATAAAAAAAGAGGGATACGAACCTTGTAGAATGAAGACAAAGGAGATGAACAAGGATTCAAAATCGGGTGAACGAAGCAAATGAAGGAGATTCAACGTTTTCAACCTACAGAATTCGAAGGAAGAATTCAGGACAAAAGTTTCAACCTTGATTTCCCCCAAATCAATGAACCAACGATGAAGAACTCCCTTTCAGATATGACGTCGTGTTTCACCTTAAGCCTTCATGAATTTTCCTCTAGGAAAAATGACGTCGTTTCATGTCAATGCTTATTGTGCTTCTAACATGTTCCAGCTGCATGCCATGTGTCTAAAACCTACCAATTGTAATGCCACGTCATCCAATCAGTTAATTATTTTGACAATGTTAGTTATTGGGATTAACTTGGTACATTTTTGAGATATGAATGACCAAAATAAAACAAAACAAATGTAAAGGGTGAAATTCAAACATGCTACAAACGTAATGGACAAAAAGTAAACTTTTACCATTAAAATTTTGTAAAAAATTAAGAGACAAAAAATAAGTTTTAACTTGCTTAAATTTTAGAGAATATTTTTTAAGGGTGCCAGTTGGGCTTCTATTTCCACAAGGTGCCCATGACCTCCAAATTATCTTTTGGTGCAATATGCTCCAATGCATAATTAGGGGATCATAGAATGCTATGTGATAACATGACACCCCTAACAATATCCTTAAATAATTCTCTTTAAATTTTAATTTTATCAAATTTTCAAATATCCCATATTCTTAACACAAATAGCCTTCATTTAATTAAAACAAAAAAGTAAGATAATTTTATTTATGTAATTTTACAGATATTTCAATTTTAAAATATTTATTTTTTCTTTAATTTAACAAAAAATTTAAAATAACATCCAGATATAATAATACAATTAAAAAATAAATCTCGTATAATATCAAGAAATTTAAAAATAAGTTATAGCTAATCCACACACTTTGATTAATATAACTTTATTTAATTATAAAATAATTACAAACCAATTAGTTTTTTTACATCATGATTGTACCTTATATTGTAAGATTTTAGTTTAAATACAATTTTGTCACTGCTAAAGTTTTAATTTGGTTTTTTTTTTTTTACAATTCAAACAATTTTACTTTTTTATATTTTAAAATTGTTTAATTAAGTTCATATTTTTATTTATAAAATAATAATGTTATAGTTAATTAATATATATAATTTTATTATTATTAATATGTAAATTTTAAATGCTTGCAAATGTACGAATCACTAAAAGCCTAATAATAAGTTTACTTTGAAATCGATCTCTTAAAAAAATGCAGTTGTTTAAATTTTTAATTATTTTCTGTAAAAACTAAATTTACTAAACACTAAAAATAAAATAAAATCCTAAGTGATCAAATTAAAAGAAACCAAATAAAATAAAACAAAATAAAATAAATTAAAATAAAATAAAGTGAACAAAATAAAATTCTAAATACTCTAATTAAATTATTACGAAAGTTCAAAATTAATTAAACTCATTAAGTTGGAAGAATAAAAAATAATAACTAAAATAAAATTAATTTTTATGAAAATTAATAGGGTTTATCTAACTAACCAATCCCGTATTGAAATATTAAGTAAATTAAACAAAAATTTATAAGTTAAGATTATTTATTTTTTTCACAAAAATTAGAGAACCCAGATGATCACGGATATCTCTCACTTACAATTAACTAATTAATTTCTTTGATCCAGGTAATTATTAAGTTAATTGGATTTAACACAGGAAAAATACACAACCATTTAAATTAAATTAAAGTAATAAATTTAATTTAATTTCTTGTTCAAGAGAGCTCAATTAAGTGCAGATGATATGTCTAACACCTAATTCTCATATCTCAATTTTAATTACAAATAAAAGATGATCACTTCACAATTTATAATTAAACTGGATGAAAAATCATGAACAATAAATAATCTAAACTTGCATTAAAAATAATCCACCAAAATGTTCAATACATTCTTGGTAGTTAAACTAAATACCCAATATATATTTAGCCTCTCATAATTAAATTTAACCCAATAAACTTAATTACAAAAATTTCAAACATACTGCAAAATAAAATAGAAATATAAGAAAAAATAAGAGAAAATATCTCCCTAAACAACGACGCTGCAAGTGGGATGTTGGTTTCTAGCGTTGTGGATCTTCAAATATGGCGAGATGGTCAGTGTGGTGTTTGACAATGACTACAGTAGTCGGCGATGATCATGCGATGATTAGTGATGGCGATGAGATGTGGCTATGAAATGAGTTATGGCATGGGTTGTACAAGGGAGAAGAGAGGAGATAGAAGAAAAGAAAAGAAAAACAAAAAGGGGAAAAAGAAAAAGAAGATGATGGTATATGACTCTATGAAATGATGGAGATGATATGATATTTTATAGGAAGAAAATAGGAAGTCCAAATGAGGGAATGAAATTGATGGAAGAATTTTGGTGGAAAAGAAAAGCAACAATCTTAGTGGAGTAAGGAAATTGATGAAAGAATTTATTTATTTTTATTTAGAAATAAAACACTATTTTTTTTACACTTCCTGAAAATATACAAAAAAAATTTTAAAGTAACATAATTTTAAAATAAAATATATAAAAAGAAATTAAAAATATCACACAATATTAAAATAAATATTGGTTTATTAAATATTCATATAGAATGATTATTTGATAAAAAAATTAAGTGATTTTACCATTCTTTTATTATTTTTATGCCTTTTAATATAACTTCTTAAGAATTTATTAAATAATTACTTAAGATAAATAACAATTAGTCAATATATACTAATTCATTATAATGAAGCTCAATTTTTTGATAAATAAATAAAAATATAATAAAGAGACATAATAAAAAAATTTAATTTAAAAAGATAAAATTATTTAAATTAAAAATAAAAATCCTAAATCTAAATCTAAATTTTTATAATATTAAAGAATCAAAATTATATTAAAACGTCATATTTTTATTAAATTATTTCTAAATATTTCGTTATTAACAATACTAGGCTTGGTTCAATCAATCTCACCTCAAAGTTGGTCTTCTTTATTCTTTTGCTCGTTCAACCATTTTCCCCAATTCATTTCCAATTTTCGGAAGCAATAGAAATAGGATAGCCTCCGTAATCAATAAAAAGTTAATGTAATTATTCAGATTTACAGGAATTTGGAAAAATTATTCAATCAACAGAAAATTTCTGATGAGATAAATACGCAGAAAAAGAGAGATTGAAAATGTCTGGCAAAAAAAGAGGGGCGCCTGATACAACACCACTCCTCGGCCAACAGTATCGCTCTCCATCCTATTCCAGTCGCACTCCCCATCTTCAACCTGTCTTTCTCGAGATGGCCTCTTCCTTCCCCATGCCCCCCGCCGAGTCTCCCCGCTGTGTCTTCCTCGGCGTTGACGTTGGCACCGGCAGCGCTCGTGCAGGTCCACTTATTTCAATTGTCCTTCATATTCGTGTGTACGACTTTGTTTTGTTGAGTTCTGGTCTGGTAAGCGCGCTTGGGTTGGTTGTGGTGCTTAATTTGTTTTCTTCAGCATTGGTCAAATAGGTCATCGTATTTGATGTTGATGATGAGTATTTCAAATTCGTGGCTAGCTTTATTGTTGCAATAGTGATGATTTTCTATATGCTTCGTACTGCTATGGCATATTTATGCAATAAGTGACCATTTGCACTGAATGTAGATATCAGAGGAAAAGACGAAGTCATTGTTAGTGTTTTGTACATTCAATATCGGTAGAGAATTTTGTGTATGTAGTGCGGGCTTGAAACATGTCTTGTTGATCATTAATTTGTTCAGAGTTCCAAGACCATACAAAATATGAAGCATTAGGTGTTGAAATTCCAGCATCACTTTATAGACCGTTAAGTGCATGGTAAACATTACTTAAAAACATTTTTTTATGTATATAAAAGAACTATAAAGAGGACTATCAGATTGCAGCAAAGGCTTGCAACAAATTACAGTGTTTGTCCAGTTGAGCTTATTGTTAACGACTTCAGTTGAAGATGATAATAATATCTTGCTATCCGAGTCATTGCCTTAAATGTTACATAAATTGGACCAATTTTTTAAGGTAAAATATTTGACATTCAGTATAAGTTCATGTTGTAGTTTATCGCTTTAAGTGCTATATTTACTCTTTGTAAGCCTGAAAATTAGAGAAACTTACTCAAAACTTAAAAAGACACTCTAACACCTTACCAAAAAAAAAAGACACTCTAACAGTATAATATCTGAGTCATTTTTTATTTCTTTCCTCTCTCTCTCCGTTTTATTTTGGGGGAGGGGGTAGGAAGAAGAGTACAATAAAGATAATTCAAAATGTTTTTTCTGTCTCTGTTTTCTGACTCCAATTCCTCAGCTAAAATGTGCAGATTTCAGTGAAATTTTATTTATTATCCACTTGTTCTTTGACAATCAAAACAGAAGTTTTATGCTTGCAGTTTATGGAGGCAACTTTATTATGGGAGTGTTGTAGTTCCGACTCCTTTGTCAACTTTTGTCCTTCAAAATCTTGTTTCATCCCTTTAATCCTTTGTCAAATTCTGTCGACAATAGTAGTTCAGAATTTTGATATTACATATCCAGATTCTCATTTAACAACCGCCATGGTTATTTCTACCCTTTTTAGCCATATTGTCTTATCATTTCCAACAAACAGCCACCATTCCTTAATATTTAACATCCTTATTTTTCAGTAAAAGTGATAACTCTCATATAATTCAATGCGTAGTCATTGTACCATAGGCAGTAAATGTGTAGGTTTAGGTTAACAAACCTGCTCTACAGTCATTGTTAGATGTGTCAAATTGCTATGACATGGTCTTTCTTCTGGTATTACAGGCCTGTTTGATGAGAATGGGAAGCTTCTTGGTTCAACTAGCAGCCCAATACAGATGTGGAAAGATGGTGACATTGTTGAGGTATTATTTTTGAGTAACTTGACCTTCTATAGTCTACAGAAAGCTGATGATAAAGCAATCAATTGCAGCTGCTGCAAGAATTACCATGATTTGTTGACCTGGTAAATAGGGCAAGAATGCCATACCATGTTTAATTGGTTTTGAAAATTGGAGGGGAAGTACTTGGGATGATTTTATTACTACCATATCATGGCAAATTGAAGTTTGTCTATAGTATATAGTTTATATTGTCAAAGACAGTCAAAATTAGTGGGTTAAGGCTTTAATATAGATTATGCTTAAGTTTCTTGGATGGCCAGAAATTTAAGTTAGAACATGGTACCTCAACAAGTTAAAGCCATCTGAATCATGTTTCTTTTTCATTTTCTATTGGGGCTGTTGCTTGTCTATTCTGTTGATATTGCAGCTGAGGCATCTAGTGGTTTTGAAGTTTCCAGATTGGTTCCTTCTTTAACCCATATATTATGATGTCATTTCTTCTTTTTCTTCAAAACAGCAATCCTCTACAGATATATGGCATGCCATTTGTGCAGCTGTTAAAGCAGTTTGCTCTTCAGCAAATGTTGCACCAGAAGAAGTAAAGGGTCTGGGATTTGCGGCTACTTGTTCTCTTGGTATATAACATTTCTAACATAAATATTATTTTCCTTTTACCAACCTGGAAGATGGTTTGTATTTTAAGTAGCTGTAACTAGTTATTTATGACAGTTGCTGTGGATGCTGATGGCTCTCCTGTTTCGGTTTCTTGGAGTGGTGATTCAAGAAGAAATGTGATAGTTTGGATGGATCATAGAGCTGTTGATCAAGCTGAAAGGATCAATTCCTGCAACTCGCCTGTATTAGAGTACTGTGGTGGAGCTCTTTCACCTGAAATGCAGCCACCAAAGGTATCATCTAAACTAGTCCAATTGTTTCACCACTTGTCGCTTTACATAAACCTACCATCCTCTACTAAATTCTTTCTTCAGGCATATACTTGAAACAGTAATGTTATTCATACACCTAGAAAGTGTACACCATCCTTACACCATAATTAATTTAATAATAAATTGCTGAGTGAGTCAGCACTTTTTTTAATTCAATATTCCCTTTTCCCTTCATTCCATTTTCATTTGAATACCATCGCGCCTCCAGAGAAAGCTCGCCCCCTCCATTTTTGGGTTTCCTTCGATCGCTGGGTCTTTCCAGATTCGACCCGAACCAAGTATGTGGGGCTCTAGGGCTGGGGTGTCATTGGAGCCATTGGATTGGGACTTGCCAGCCCTAATCATGCTCTCTGAGCAGCTCGACCTCAACCATTGCTTCTCCTACAAGTACACCGTTGTGAAGGCGGCGATGGTGGTCTCGCTGACGTGATTAGGGCCCTTAAGTGTGTGGTTTGCCAGAGCACATTTAGGGATGGGGACCAGGTTCGCAGACTACTATGCTGCCACGTCTTCCATAGACGCTGCTTAGAAGGCTGGCTGGACCACCTCAAGTTTAACTGCCCACTCTGCCGGTCCCCGCTAGTCTCTGAGGAGCACGTGGCCCTTATAGAGTGGCTCGTCAGTGGAGAACTCATGTCCTGGTTCTCGTGGCAGAGGAGGCGAGCGTTCTCTGAACCATAAATGGAGGAGGCAAGCGTTCTCTGGAGGTGCAATGGTATTCAAATGAAAATGGAATGAGGGGAAAAAGGAAAATTGAAAAAAAAAAAAAGTGTTGACTCAATAGCTGAGTCAACAAATTTAATATTAAATTAATGATGGTGTAAGGATGGTGTACACTTTCTAGGTGTATGAATAACATTACTGTACTTGAAATCCTCTATTGATCTGATACTTAGCTGTTCCAAATTCAATTACTTTGGTCATGCCATGTACATTTTCATGCTGTCAATAGTGCCTGAGAACAAAGACTTCAGAGATCAACTAGTTATGTATGATGCAAGTTTAAGAGGATGAAGAAAAATGCACTGGAATCTTGGAAACTGCAAACTGATCTGGAAGCTTCCTAGCACAGATAACAAAATAATAAGACCTCCGAGTTATTACTCTATATTATGGAAAAACTGTGATGGGACCTTACATTTTGTTTTTATGATCCTTGTGTCCAGCATTACTGAAGTTGAATAAATTTATCTATCTGAAAATCATTAGTAAATACTGAAGATTTACCATTAAAGTTGAGGCTACTAAGCTGGCTAGGTTCTGTAAAATGTGGCTGGTTCATATAATGTATTGTTATCATATTATGATATTGAAAATAATGCACTTTTTGTATGGATATAGGTATAGATTTATCAAATGAGTACTGATGCTATCAAAATTTTCAGCTTCTATGGGTTAAGGAAAATTTGCCAGAATCTTGGTCTATGGTTTTCAGGTGGATGGATTTGAGTGATTGGTTGTCATACAGGTATTCTATATTGCTCAAAATATTTTGATATCCAAGATATGTGATGTCCAAGTCTAATGGCACTTCAATTTGATGAACTTCTGGTAACTTCTTAGGGCAACTGGTGATGATACTCGCAGTCTGTGCACCACGGTTTGTAAATGGACATATCTTGGTCATGCCCACATGCAGCAAATTAAAGACTCCCGAGATATGGAAGCTTGTGGATGGGATGATGACTTTTGGGAGGAGATTGGATTGGGTGATCTTGTTGAAGGACATCATGCTAAGATAGGTATGCTTGTATGACTGATATTGGGTTACTTTCATTAGTGGCAAGTGGCAAGCTTTGAGACTGCCTAATGTGGATTAAATGCATAAACAGTAGTTCCTTTGTAGTTTCTATTCTGTGTGACTTGGTGACCCACCATTTAACTGATTGTCAGTGGTCAATTTGATTTAGTTGACTGTTTGAGTCTTGACCGTTCTTGCTTTAAAATGCTAAATTCTGTTTGAGAAGAATACTCGTACTTCTTGGACCAAAATGGAAAAAAAGAAAAGGGGGGGGGGGTTGAGTAAATGCTGTGTGCTTTAATCTGCAACTAGAATTTTTCTGTTCTGCAAGATTTTAATTACGAAAATGGAGCATGTGTGCAAGATGATGACTTCTTCTACCTGTACTGATATTTGAGTTACTTGTCTAGCAAATTTGGAATTCAGGAAATAATCTTGTGGAAGCTTTTGGTGCAAACTGTGTTAACTCCTCCTCAACTTATATATAAAACTTAATTCTTTCCTCCCTGTGGAATTTCAATAGAAAGAAAACAATGTTATGATGCAATACTATTTAGTAATCATTAAGTTTGAAAGGTGGTATTGCTTCTTGAAGAGTTACTGACTTACCGTTATTTCATGCTTGATGTAATGAACACTGGGGATAAGTTTGAGTGAGCTGACAATTAATTATCTGCTGTTTATGCCATCAGTTGCCTTTCCTTGCTTCCCACTGCTTAACTTGATAATGAATCAATAACAGGACGAAGTGTTGCTTTCCCTGGCCATTCTTTGGGTTCTGGCCTGACTCCAACTGCAGCAAAGGCAAGAAATTTGTACTTAAGATTTCGCATTAATTTGAATTGGTGCTTCCTTAAAATCCATTAGCATAGAAAACATGTATCACTTAGTGGCGAGAATATTAGTACAACCTTCCTCCTTTTATGAGCATTTCAGTTTCTTGTTACTAACTTCTACCATGTGGCTACGTCTTTAATTCTTCTCATGGATTTTAATATCCAGGAACTGGATCTTGTAGCAGGAATTCCTGTTGGGACGTCATTAATTGATGCTCATGCTGGTGGTGTTGGGGTAATGGAAAGTTTACCACCATTAGATTCTGCAGCTGAAGGTTGCTATGACTTACCACATTCTTATGATTATAAGTTAGTCAGGTAAGGAAATACTGTTCTTATCTAAAAGAAATTATACATCTTCAGAGCATGACAAGGAAGAAATTTGCCACCGCATGGTGTTAGTCTGCGGAACATCTACTTGCCATATGGCTGTATCACGGAGCAAGCTGTTCATTCCTGGGGTTTGGGGACCATTCTGGTCAGGTACACTGTAACGTTTTCTCCGTTTTATGAATTAAATATTGACATTTTAGTATTTTTAATAGACACTTTGAAATAATTGTGATCTTTAGATTATCTTTTTAATGAGTATTATGGGAATTCTTGCAGTTCATACTTTGTTAATGCCACATGATTGAAGTTACAGTTGCAATGGAGGAAGTGGGATTTTCTCCTTTGGGAATTAGCTGTAGGTTGCTTGGGTGTTATAATTGAAAATTCATGAATTGTTGTCTGCTTTGATTGGATCTGAAAGACATTCAATTGAAATAAATTTGTATTTCATTTGATGTTGACATTTTTTACCTTCAAAATTGTATCCTCATTGACATCATGTGTGTGTGTTTATTTGTTTGTATTTTGTAATGTTAAATGCATGGTTAATTATGACCTTTTTTTTTCGTAGAAACATTGATATTGACCTTAAAATGAGAGCTAAGTGTAATTGGAGTTTACATTTCATGGTCATGTGAGGGATACCCAATTTCATTTTCATATCTGCTTTTGTTAGGATCAAATTCAATCAGCACATTTGCCATTGCTTCTCTTGGCACCTGCTATATGGTGAGCCATCTTTTCTTTATCTGTATGTTCAGCAATGGTACCAGAATATTGGCTCACTGAAGGTGGTCAGAGTGCTACTGGTGCATTGTTGGATCATATAATTGAAAACCATGCTGCTTCTCCTCACCTTGCAAACCGAGCTGCTTCTCAAAGTGAGATTTTTGCTTCATTTGGAGTATTTTTTGTGACATTAATAAAAGAAAGACAGACTGAGTGCCTTCTATAGATTTCTAATCAATGCTAATTGTCCTTTGCTTTAATTTTTTCAGAAATTTCTGTGTTTGAACTTCTGAACAAGATCTTGGAAAAAATGATGCTTAAGCAGAACCAGCCCTTTGTTGCTGCCTTAACTGAGGATATGCATGTTCTTCCTGACTTCCATGGGAACAGGTATGTGGTCACGGACAAAAGCTTTCCTCTGTTGTTGTAGCCATAATGACTCTTCCAAATAATATGATGCTATACATGATGGTTCAGGTCTCCCATTGCAGACCCAAAAGCAAAAGGAGTTCTCTATGGTTTGACGCTTGACACAAGCGAGATGCAGTTGGCTCTTCTATACCTGGCAACTGTGCAGGGCATTGCATATGGCACACGCCATATTGTAGAGCATTGCAATGCCCATGGTCACAAAGTAAGGATGCACAATACTGTGACATATATTCAAGGCTAATTTTACAATTTCTTTGGGTTGGCTAGTATCTAATAACGCCCTTACCACATTTACACCCACATTTGCTGAGACGCACCTTGGTTAAAAAGTCATATTTTTGCAGCATTCCTTGTCCTTTAAGGGGAGGATTGAGGAGGGGCGTGCCTATTATGGCAAAAAATTAATGGCAGAGTTTAGCAAACAATAAATGATTATACGTTATGACAGCAACTGTATTTCTAAGTAATTATTGATTATTCTTTTGTGTAATTTTGATCTATATGGCATAAGATAGATCTTGAAAACTGTCAATATATGCAAATTGGGTATACCCCTATCATAAACTTCAATAAATTACAATGCGCATTGCTTGTATTGATGATCCGGATCCCCTCCTTTTCCCCTCCTTTTCCCATGGAAAAGGAGGGGAAAAGGAGGACTCTTTTTTTATAATCCTAGCCGTCCAATTGCTTGGACGGCCAGGATAATGCCACGTGATAATTTTTAAAAAAAATAAAAAATATTTTTTTCTCCCTGGATCCTCCTTTTCTCTCTCCTCTCCTTTTTCCTCCGTCTTTCTCTCTGTCTCTTCTCCGCCTCTCTCTCTCTCTTTTCCCTCTCCACCTGAACCTAAAATGGTGATTTGATGTCCACATCCGCCCTATCTTTCTCTCTTTTCCTCCTCCCTTCTCCATCTGCTCCATATGTAGATTCTAGAATTGCAGGGGAAAGCTGTAAAGAACAACTTTAGAAGAGCTAATCTTTTATACAGAACAAAGGAGAGGAGAGAGAAGGATGAGGAGGAAGGAAGAAATAAAAATAGAACGAAGAAGGGAGGAAGAAAATAGAACGAAGGAGGAAGGAAGAGACAGAGAGAGAGAGAGAGACGGAGTAGGGAGGAGGAAAAAGGAGAGGAGAGAGAAAGAGGAGGAAGGGAGAAAAAAAAATATTTTTTATTTTTTTTTAAATTACCACATGACATCATCTGGGCCGTCCAAGAATTTGGACGACCCAAATGCACAGAAAAGAACCAAGGAGGGGATCCAAATCCGTGTGCAAATGAATTAGATAATGCCTGAGCATTTATTTAAGTTTCAAAGAACCACTTGACAGCTTAAGCAGTTAGGCAAGGGCCTAAGAATGGTTTCTATAACACTTTGAAAACCTATTCTAGGAGAAAATAAAGAAAGAAATCCGGGGTTAAACATCTTTGTAGTGCCTCCTTCAAATTAAACAACAGACTAGAAATTTAAAATCTTTGACACTCACTCTAATATATGTCAGTATAGTATTATATTCTTACAAGTAGTTAAAATCATTTATGCATAATTATTGTAATGCCCTGTTATATTGCCAAGTCATTACTCTGGGTTAGGATTACTGATGCAGTGTTGAAATTTTTGTTACTCTAATTCTTCTGCCCTTTGCTTACAGATCAACACACTACTTGCATGTGGTGGCCTTGCAAAGAATCCTATCTTTATTCAGGAACATGCTGATATTATTGGTATCTCTCTCTCTCTCTCTCTCTCTCTCTCTGTGCGCGCGCATGCACATTAGAGGGGTGGGGGAAGCATGTGCATATGTACTAACTGCCACACACAGCACACATAGACGTTCATATATTCGTGTTAGTTTAACATTCTACATGGACCCTCGTTTTTAGTATGAAGAATCACAGGAAGTATGCTCCAAGCTTATAATGATCACACAATAAAAAAAAAGAATGCTAGTATTTCAAACGTCATTACATGCATAAGCATTTGGGACCTTGTGGCCCCCTGCAAACACTAGGTTGAGTAGTTCCACAAAATGGATTCTTTTTAATATGAATGATGTTTCTGAGGATGACTGAACTTCTTGTGATACCACGGGTGGTCACTGAAGCTTTGTTTTATGTTCACTGTTTCATTTTTAAAACCTGAACCATAATTATAATTTTCCCAGGTTGCCCAATAATTCTTCCAAGGGAAAGTGAATCTGTGCTCTTGGGTGCTGCTATTTTGGGTTCTGTAGCTGCAAGGAAATTTCATAGCCTTAGTGAGGCCATGAAAGCCCTAAATGCAGCTGGTCAGGTGTGGATGCCTTTCTTTCTATCTCAAAGGAAAAAAAAGTAATCTATATTTTTGTATTTAGAATCTCAGATAAAAAAGTAAGGTTGAGTTTAGAAAGGTACATATGGGGATGATACCTTCCAAATGCTTCTTGATGCTGCGTTGTCAGCATTTGCACTAAATGGATACTGAACTTGGAGTTGGAAGTATTAGGGATTGAAACTGTGGTAAAATTTTCACAATAACATAGTATAAGTTCAATTTGGTTATATATGCCATTCATATAAAAAATACAAAGCTAATAATCTCGGCACATAGAAAATTTTGAGGTCAGGTTCCTTGGTAATATTCTTGGCCAATTTTGCAATTGTGTAAATCATCCATGAAGCAGTCTATGATGCTCTACTTCCTCGTTAGCAAACAAATATATGATTTGTTTCTGCTCCATTAGTGTTGCAAAATCGCCACCAAGCAGTGAGAGGCTGCATGTAGTCATTGTATGCATCTCATTAGCAGTTCAAAGATGAGTAGGTGGCTCCTGAACTATTAGATTGCAATTACCTTTGGTGAATAACCAGATTTATAAATGAATTTAACCAGATTTATCCTCTTATTAGGTGTATAAATTTTGGCAGGTCATCCGTCCATCTCGAGACCCAAAGGTGAAGAAATACCATGATGCCAAATACAATATTTTCCGTGGTCTTTATGAACAGCAGCTCTCTTATCGTTCCATGATGGCTCAAGCCTTGACATAGTTTTGGAAATTGCTTGGGGTCAAACTGTTGTATTAGGACGCTATTATGATGCTTCGATTTATTTTCATGCTGAGGGTGGAAAGTAGTTGGCATTGAGAAAGAAAGCATGAGTTAAAGATGTACTGGTATGAATGAATCGGTTTTAGGGTCATGGCTTTTGGAGGTAGATTAGACATTTAGGTGGTGTTTGGTCATTTTAATTTCTCAAGTAAAACGATCACCATTGCTGAGTGGGAAGTGTTATGTACAGGTTAATGTGGCTTTGTATTCTTTTCCTTAAATGATAGCCAAATGCACACTTCAAAAGTGAGTAGGCAGAATCGTGTACAAATTTAACCAATAGTAGTAACATTTTTGTTCAAGTGATGTATTATATTATTTATTAACTTCCTTTGATCTGTTGCTGCGTATGATACGAGAAATAATTTGATAGATAAAATATGGCAATATAAACTTATTGGGATCCTTCATCGTTACTGTTACTGAGCTCAAAAACACACAGCTGTTTGAAGTTACTATTTCATCTTCCATGTCTTTGTGCAACTCCAGTACTATGATTTTCGATTGTTTCAAGATAGTTATAATTTTGTATTTAGATTTTGGACTTGGTTGTATAGTCTTTGGGACGATGATTGAGCCAAGAAATGCTTGATAAAATTGTTAAATCTGCAGGAGCTTTTTACATCAAGAAAACGCTTGATCCAGTTGGATAGGTTTTTTTAGTGGATTACATGAGCTACTTATGATCCATCAATCCACCTTAAGTGAGAAAAATGGGTCCTGCCCCACTTATCTTTCAATCTTTTCACAGTACTATATAAAACTAAAAGTGCTATATTTTAGAATAAAAAATTGTTGAAAACATTTTAAAGCAATAATATGTAACAATATAAGAAATGTAAAGTGTAGATTATAAAGAGATAAATGACAAAAGAAAAATACCGTGATATATAGATTATGTAAACTGGGTAGGAGCTTCAACCTCTTGCCGAACTAAAGCACAGCAATACCTCAAACAACATGAAAATGGACACAAACAAGACAAAACAATAACAAGAAGCAACAATACTATGAAATACGAATTACAAGAATTAAATGAATTCTCACTAGAAACATAAACAGAGCAATACACAAAGGAATACAAGAAGATCAACAAGAACACTGAAACATTCACTAAACAGACCTAAAGAAATTAGCCCCACCCCAATACTTCGGACAAGGCACCAATGCTTCTGATCAGGGCTGTCTCAACCCGCCTTTAGGCAAGACAAATTGGCAAGGTCCTATCCCACCCTGCCCTTAGGTAGGCCAACAAGCCAAATTTTTTTTTAACATATATTAATTCTCATAAACAGATTTTTAGATTTTAAAATTAATTTTTATTTTTTATTTTAAATTAATTATTAAAATACATAAAAAAAAAAGAAAACTCTTATTTATATTATTTTATATGACTTTGAAACTATTTAATATCTTTATTTAATAAAACCATCTTATAAAAAGTGAGAAAGTAATAAATATGTTTTTAAATTTTATGAAATAATGAAATTGTGAGATAATATTATTTATTTTTATAATTAAGAATTACTAGTAAATATTTATAAAGTGAGATAATTACTTCAAAGTTTTGAAATTATTTATTTTTAAGATTTTTAAAATATATAGAAGTTAATTAATATGTCGCAATATTTTTTTTAACTTTTTCAAGTGTGAAACTTGTTTCTGTTATTGGTAAATTGAAAGCCATTGTTATAAAATTAATTTTTAATGGAAATTGGCTTCGTTTAAATAAAATCTATGCTGGATATTTTAGTATTATATAAATATGTTTTGGAAAAGCAAAGATTAATTAGTCTTTGATTATTTCTCTAAATGAAAGTAAAAAGTTTTCAATGTTCTATTAGATTTTAGTAAAATATATGTTTTATTATCAATAATAGTTGGCTCAATTAAGGTAAAATCAAGTCAAGTTTTAAATAGAATAATCAATTTGAAACCTTACAGATATATTTTAGTGTATTTTTTGTATGCATGGGTGAAGTTCTAATATACTTTCTGGTCTGTCATATTTTCTAAGTTGATATATAAATTATACATTTAAATTCATTCTACGACACTCAACCAAAATTAAAACTAATGAATTTAGTGAAATATATATAACATTGTCGTTACTTTATATTCTCTTGGAATGAACCTTCAATAAAAAACTAGTGGAGCCTAAGAGGTGATTTTGATTAAGACTTTTGAAACTATTGGAGTCTTAATCTACACTAATTAATTTTAACACTGTTATCTTTATGTCTAACCTCAAATTAAATTCCTTAAAACTTTTTTGTTTCCTGGATTCATTGCTACCAACTCTTCACCTTCTATATTCATTTAGTTTATATAAGATTTATGGAATTCAATATTAAGATATGTAGAAGTAGTTCATCGGAGTTAACCTCAACCAAAATATAGAATCCACCCTGAACCTAGGACACTAGATTAAACACAGCTAAAACCAACTAGCTAAGTCAAATAGAACTAAAACAAATTTTTTTTAAAAGTTAATTTTAATGTTTTTTTTTATAAAATTAATTAATCATATATTTATATGATGTATTTTTATTATAATTTTTTGAAATATTTTTATATTTTTTAAAAAATTTTTAAGTTACAAATGAATAGTAAAAAAAATTATAGATGAATAATAAAAAGAATGTAAAAAAATTTTAAAAAAATTTAAAAATATCTTAAAAAGTTCTAAAAAAATATATAAGATAAAAAATACTTAACTAATTTTAAAAAAAATAAAAAAAATTTAAAATAAAAAAAAAAAGAGGGGGGACGTTAGCTTAGTCCCAACAAAATAATATATACAACTCTGGACAAAACGAGCGACATCTATCCAGGTGGGGCCATGGTTATCCAAAGTGGCATTGGGATTGCATCAATTGCCGGCCTCCCTCAAGAACTTGACTCCGGCAAGTTTAGGATGCCACCATGGAGTTCGTCCAAAAATAATTTTCCAAGAAGAGACACACAAACTGATGGCATTTGATCTCGCTGGAATATAGAGGGTGCTACCTTCTTCAATGCAGCAAAGGACCAATTTATGAAAAGGAGCTTTTGAGTTTTTCATAGGATGCAACAGTTTATCCTGTGTAGAAGGACGGCCATGATTTAAAAATGCATTCATTATGCCGGCGTTGTAGATGTTGATCTAGAATGCTAACTTCTGCTTGTATGTTAAGAATGTCAAACGCACCTCACACCACTTATGCATCAAGACCATTAAATTTCCGAAGGCCGTCATGCGCTGTGACGAGTGGTCAATGTCTACTGAGCTCCTAGTGATTTGGATGAAGTCCTAGTGCAGTCCAACGTCCCCTACAGTGCAATCTGAATCTGATGTTATGCTATAAGGGTTAATACTGGAGACATTACCATGTGAAAGGAATGAAGGTGTCTTACAAGTGAATGGGGTCTTTGCCATGAAGCTAGTAGATCTCCTGTAGGACAGAGAGGATCTTCTATCTCTTCTTATCGATCACTTTCTGAATACTTCAAAATGGTGTGATCTATACCTCAGCTCATTAATCATTGGCACATATCCTGATTCACGAAACTCTACCTTGTTTAGCAGAATTTTCTTCTCCTCATCAATCTCCATCTCTTCATCACCATCATCGTCAATATTATGTAGCGGTGACGGTCTATTGAGTTGGGCCGTAATAAATTCAAACTTCTTGGATCCAAGCTGCTAAATGACCTCTACTTGAATCAATTGGGTTGTGACCATTTTCCTTAATTCGATGCAGCTCAACTCTTAAATGGCGTATCACCCCACGCAAGTGCTTCATATCATCCTGCATCACTTCATTGACCACTACCTTGTTCTTGATAACTTTGGCACGTTGTGAAAATATCAGTGTACTGCAAGTTTCACTTTTACAACTTTATACTGGGGGAGTGGCACATACCCTTCCTAATTTTGCCCACCCAACAAGCTCTTGCCATAATGACTAGTTACTTCCATACAATACTAGTTATCATTTGGCCCTAAACTCAAATTAAACAGTTGATCATGGTTTGACAAATCAGGGATAGGACTTGTACTAGCATCCTTAGTTGCATCAGAGTTATCTTCAACAAATTCAATACTAGTTCTAGTATTTTTACTTGAATCAGATCAGCTGTCATAGGGGTTCTGTTGTAGAGACAATGAAGACTCTACACTCACATAAATAACCGCTCTATCATCCCCAATTTCTTTCCCACTAATTAGAGCCAAAGAATCTCCAAATTTTGAACAAAACGCATTTAAAATATCCTTAATTTCATTTCTACCTCCACTCTCCTTTACTTCCACTTCAATCTTCATTTTTTTTCTCCCTTCTTAGAATCAAAGTTTGTCATCGCAGAGAAATGATGGATGTCATCCTCTACTTTGTGATTTCTATCCTTCGATACAACTTTGAATTGTCGCCGTCGGTCTTTAAGCATTTCCGTAGATGACTCAAGTATCTCGTCGATTGGTAGATATTTCTCCTTATTTGAAAATGGCGATCTCCGGGTACGATAGAATTTTTCGTCCACGCTCCCCCACCGAGCTCCTCGACCTTTGGAGGGCCTACAATCCTTTCGAACTCAGCGATCTTCGACGACATCTAGTTGGCGAGTAACTCTCTCCAACATCGTCCAGATCTGAGTGAGTTATTGTTGCAAATCGCTTGGTTCTTGGTTGGGGTTGTTCATTGTCGCATGCGAGCTACCACTTCTCGTCTCTGATATGGAATTGAAGGTACTCTGATACCAATTGATGTAAACTGGGTAGGAGCTTCAACCTCTTACCAAACTAAAGCACAACAATACCAGGAACAACACGAAAATGGACACAAACAGGACAAAACAATAATAAGAAGTAGCAATACTACGGATTACAGGAATGAAATGAATCTTCACTAGAAACATAAACAGAGTAACACTCAAAGGAATACAAGAAGATCAACAAGAACACTGAAACAATTATTGAACAGACTCAAAGAAATAACCCTCAGGCCAATACTTCGGAAGGCACCAACTCTTCCACACCTCTTGTTAGCCTGAGATACGTGGAAGTAGTTCACCGGAGTTAACCTCATGTTAAACCAGGGAACCAAAATACAGAATCAGTCTGCACAAGGAGGTGAATCCTCTTTTACAGGCAAAAGTCAACGCCACCCTGAACCTAGGACACTTGATTAAATACTACTAATACCAACCAAGTCAAACGAAACTAGAACAAAATAACAGTTACAACTCAAATGGACAAAAGGAACTTAACGAAATAAATGCGAGCGACAATTATCCAGGTGGGGCCATGGTTGTCTAACGTGGCGTTGGGATTGCATCAGTATAGAGCTTTGAATTTAAAAATCAAATCTTATGTACTTTTTTTAAGATTTAGTCTGAGAAAGTTTATAAGAATGATTCTATCCTACCACCCCACAAATGGGGCGGTAGGCAACCGCTAGAAAAAAAAAAGTTTCACAGCCCTTAGATCCATTCTCTTCAAGTTCCGTTCGTTGGATTACAATTAAGAGGATTTAAGGGGATGACTTGCAACCTGAACAACCGGTTGCAATGAAAAATTGTTTAAAATTTTAAACTTTAGTCCCTGCAAAATAAGGGACATCCAGGTTTCCTGACTAAGGTCAGTTTGTGTCTCTTTCATCTGAAGGAAAATCTGGCCTTGTATATTTTGTTCGTTTGTGCATAGTGAAGGCAAGGCATTACGTGATTTGGTCATTTTCTCCTTGTATTGCTTACTATAAAAAAAAAAAAAACCTAGATCTGTGGTAATACCATTCAAAGCAACATATTTTTTGATAAAATAGAGCATAGTGCAGGAAATTGTAACTTGGCTCTATTCTCAAAGAAGAATTTGAACTAACCTTTGATCTGATCAAGATGAACGACCTGCTTACTATAAGTTAACATCTAATTCAATTACCCAAAACCCATGTTCGGTTTATCAGTTACTGTTTGAGGTCAAAATTCAATTCGATTACTGGGTTTTTTATTGGTAAATTTAAGTTTTTGGTTTCAAGCTCCATTGATTGGTTCTTTGAGTGTTGGATTTGACACTGTGTTTACACTTTTACTTGATAGCGTGGTGCTATTTCTTTCTTAGATTTCAGTGCTAAGAGAGGCTCAGTTTGAGCCTTCAATTGTAGGAAATGAATCAGAATTGTCGTACTTTGATCTTTAACTAGTATTCAATTCATTGCTGAATCACTATATGGAAATTAGAAGGTAGTGAAAATTTCCCCAAAGATACCTTCTTCCTTTAACTATCGATTTCTATTGTAAAAGATCATAATTTACCCCATTTAGATT
>JASKGM010025723.1:0-27698 GCA_034509205.1 Ceratonia siliqua | reverse complement strand
ATGATTATAGGAGTTAGACTATGTATATATATGACTGTCCTATGAATGAAATAGTAACTTTTTCCATCAGAATTACAGGATGGCTAGAACCTATCCAACAGCTCCTCTTAGAATCCGTCCAAGAATGAATTGCCTCCCTCCCTTCTAGCCATTAATACTAGTTAAGAGCTCTTCCCTCCAAGCAGACTGCAACAGCTTCCATTTTCTCAGCCTCTTCCACTCCATTCACTTGGAAATATTGTTCCACCCGGATAACCACCCCAATGGATCCTCCCCAGAAAACAAAGGCAACTCCAACCTCCTGAAACCATTTTCCTAGTCCTCCCTCTAGCCATCTCCTCTTCCTTTGGTTGTTACTCCTTCTCAGTCACCCGCATTAGACCCTCTGACAAACCCCTCCTGGCCTCCTGCCATCTCTGCCATCTTCTCTACCATGAACTCCCAAATGCCCAATAGATAGTCATGGTCATGGACGACTCCCATTTCACGCCTCAGGTCCCCTTATATCCTTGTTCCATCCTAGTATTCACCATACCCCACGGACCTCCTTGCTCTGAGAAATACAGTAGCATAACAAAAATACATAAGCAGTAAATACAAGTAACTATCCTAGCACTCTGAATGGATAGACATTCCCCATTCACAAATCCCAAATTCTACCTAACTGTTATCTTCCCCTCCCTCTGACTTTTGTCATTCTCTCATTGTAACTGCTTGTGTAACTTCTCTTGAAATTCCTTTTCTAACTGCCTTTTTCCCTTTCTTTCTAAAAATACTTTTGTAACCTGGGGTCTATCACAACCATTCACCAAAAACTGAATGCCCCACTGTTTCTTGAAGCATTACGTAGAGCAGTAGTGCCCCAAAATCAACTAAGGAAGTTAAACAAGCATTTATCTTGATTACAAGTAGCACTTACTACCAAATACAAATTAATCTAAGGACCAAATTGAGGGTTAAAGATTTCAGCCAAACAAAGGACACGGGGATGAGCAATTATGAAACCCACGATTTGAAACTTTGAAAGGAAAAGGAAGAAGCAAATGGAAACATGGTTAAAGAAGTAAGAGTACAACCTTTGTATAATTGATTAGAGAATATCAAATATATTATCAAAGTATTATAGCAAAACATATTTGGGTGAAACAAGATGAACCAAGAACGAACTTCCATATCTAATTACCAAGGTCTTAATCCTAGAGTAAAATCCTCTCATTAGACTACAAAAATACCTTCATTCCCTCTAAAGGCCACCAAAAAATACACAATGAAGTGATGATCAGAGATGTTTTGCTTTCTCAAATGATGAAGAACATTAAGATAAAAATGAAATATCTACTTCGAGTTGTACAAGGTTGAGGGTAGAATCAGGCATCAGCTGTCAAATTGGCCAAACCAGCAGCTAACCAAATCATTAGGAAGATTTAGAAAATATATTTAATGCTTACTCCCAAAAAACTTTAGTCAACAAATAGAATTCAATTAGCACCAAAACCAACCACCAGGATTTTAAATCAAACCCCAAGGCAACACAAAACCCTCATAAGCATAACAGACTTAAACTCCCATTCATGCAAACCCAACTCAACTAGAAACCCAACCAATAATTTACCAAAGGAAAAATTAAAATGGGTAAAATCAGCATTAAATTTGGGTAAAAACCAAACTGAAACTGGATATGAACTGACTCAGAATAGGATCAAAACAGTCAAAAGACTCTTAGAGATGTCTAGTACTCAAGAACAAAGGTACAAGGGTAGTGGATATTCAAGAGATACACAAACTGTCCCTAAACAATTAACTCAATTGCCTATCTACTTCAGATAGCTATGGCCTATAAAAAGACCTTTCTCTTCAACTACTTGCTTACATCCAACTACTTAGCCAACTAAGTGTAACTAACAACCCAATTACAGCTGAGCAATTAACTGATCCTAGCCAATCTGCTGCATTATTGTTCCCTTGCATCTGCTTAGCCTTACGTCTAGCATAGGTCAACCTTATTGGGGCTTATCAAAACTACTCCTAAGTGAAGTGCAAAGCAACACTGAGCACATATGATCAGCCCATGCTAAACTTGGACAGAATTAACATAAGTAAGACAGTAGCAATTCTCCCTTATAAGCAAACCCAATCCGAAGTACGAAACAAAGTTCCAGTAAAGCATGAACCTGATTAACAATAAAAACAGGTAACTGGCACAAATTCACTTAATTACACAAATTCAAAATCTAAGCTAGAAAGTCACTTAATTACTTAATTACTCAGTGGAATGAACCAAGAAACAAAGCCAGTAATAACCCAAATGCATGCGCAGAAGGACCCGAAACTAAGCAAAGAATAAATGAACTCCATACCTGATAGATGGCCGAGGGAAGCTTCGATGGAGCTAACGACGGCGATCCGAAGGAATAGGCTAAACCCGAGGGTGCTCCATGATGCTTCAATGGCGATTCTGTAGTGGTTCGGGGTTTCACGGTGGCTTTAGGAGGGCGGCTTGAGGAAGAAAACTCAGGGTTGCTGGCCAACGGTGTGAGGAAAAGGTAAAGAGGAGACCGTGTGCTGGTGACTCCGAGATGGAGAGAAGAAGTTCGGAGGAGATGAAGATGATAGGATTCTTTGTGTGTGTTTCACCTTCTGAGTATGGGTGTGCTCTCGATGAGCTTGGGGAATGAGGGGCTGTGTGCTCGGTGGTGGTGTTTGGGAAAGAAGAAAATGGAGGACAGGAGATCAGCTGAGAGTGTGACTATGAGGTGCTGGGTTATGTTGCTTACCCGGAGAGAGTAGGGAAAATGACGGAGGACAAGACTCGAGGATTGGAGGAAGAAGAATTTGTTTCTATTTCTATCCCACATTTTTTGTCTGATTTTTTTTATTTTTGGTATTAATTAATTATTTTATATTATATAAATTTTAAAAATTTTTTAAAATAATTTTAATTTAATTTTAGAATTTATTATACTTCTTGTAATCTTTATCTATTATTTTTGTAATCTTCATTTATCATATTTTTTTAATCTATTTTTATAAATAAAAAAATTTTAAAAAAATTTAAGAAAATATATTAAATAAAAAATAATTAATTAATATTAAAAAATAAAAATAAAATAAAAACAAAAAATAAAGAAAATGAGAGATAGGAGCCAAAATTTTTAAGCTACCATCTTAAAATGCAAGGATAGCATAATAGTTGGGAAAAGAAATTAGTTCTTTTATGAGAAGCTGTGTCCCTTTTTTTTTTTATAAGAAGAAAATGGGAAGAAAGGAAGAAGACGATTGTATCTTTTTATTTTTTATTTTTTATTTTTTATTTATTTTTTATTTCAAATAAATTAAAATAGATTCAAAAATAAAATTAAAAATCAAGATTTAAGACAAATTAAAATTAAAATTAATTTTTTTAAGTAAAGCACTAAACTTAAAATTAAATTGATTTAAATTGAAATTTATGAATTAATATTTAAAATTCAATTTAAAACAATAAGAGTCAATAAAACTCAAAATTTAAAAGAAAATTTTTTTCTTTTCATTTTTTTCATTTTTGTATTTTTTAGAATGTTTAAAAAGTTAGTTAAAATGTCTAGACGTGTTTAAGATGCAAAATTAAAAGTTCAGCATCCAGTAATAAGGGGATGGTAAATTCAAGAAAATGAAAGAACAGGAATAGCTATTAACACCTGCAAAAGGTTTGTGTTTTTGGTGCCAAAAAGTTTAGGCTGGGACCGCTACAAAAATAGATAGTTACAAAAACAGATCCATGGTGAAGGGGCAGAACTTGAGGCTGGAAATGATGAAAAACAAGTTGAATTATCCTTTAATGCTATTGTGGGCTTTGCACAACCTATACCCAAAAATTTTGGAGGGAGAATGGTCACCATACCGACACAATTTTATTTCTTTAGAGGTTAAAATTACAGTTTGGTCACACTAGAAAATTTGGAGTGTTAGTGGGCAATGGATACAAAGCGTAGGGAGAGGGAGTACGCAGGGAAAGTCAAATTACATGTGAAAGGAATAAAAATTATTCAGGACTTCCATTTATTCGAGTTGGGCAGCGCAGGTGTCATGTTGGGGATGGTGTGATTGGAATCTTTGGGGAACGTTGCAACTAATTGGAAGAATTTGACAATGAAATTTACCCACCAGGGGGAGAAAGTGAGGCTGCAAGGAGACCCTTCCCTATCTAGAACAACGGTTTCCTTGAAGTCCATGCTCAGGTCAATTAGAGCAGATGGTCAGGCATATGGGTTCTATTAGGAAATGCAATGATAGTTGAAGAATAAGAGCAAGCAGCAAAACAACCAAAGTTATACGAACTGTTACAGCAATTTAAGGATATCGTTCAAGCATCCACGAGCTTACAATCAGATTGAAAGAAGGAGCATTTGCCCCTAATCTTAGGCCCAATAAATATCCCTATTATCAAAAGAACGAGATTGAGTGAATTGATAAGGAGATGTTGATAGTGGGCATCATAAAACCCAACCCTAATCCCTTTTACATCCCTGTTTTATTGGTAATAAAAAAAGGTGTAATGCTACTCTGCAAAAGTTCTTGGTTAATATTTTCCTTAGAGAATTTACTTGTTCCTAATTATACTTAGTATAAGGAATAAACGTTAATTGTTTAATTGGGTAATATTTTCCTTTACTTCCATAAAATTTTTGACAATACGGTAATTAAGAGAATAAGAAATTTTTATATGATAATAGTTTAGATAAGATACTATGTGAAAATAAATTGTTCCTATAAACTAAGCTTTAATTTCTCTTGTTTAAAAATAACCCAATTACTCTTAAATTTTAAATGAGATTAAAAAGGGTTGGTAAGGAATGTTTTGGTATGAGCACAAGCCTCATTTTTAAATTGCTTTGGTAAATATTTTAAAACGTTTTTTCCTTCTTTCTATTGGAATTTTTGTGACTTTTCCATACATTCTTTCGGCTGAAACTCTACAAAAATTTGGCCAAAATATCCAACTACAACTAGCTTCACTATTTCAGAAATACTTAATTCTTCTAGAGTCTCCTTTTGGTTAAAAATATCTGAAATTTGTTGGCCATTTTCTGGCCACACTCATATCTCCTTTCCAGATCATTCAACAGAAATATCTAGGGAGTTCTTGTTATTAAGGGTGTGCATGATTTGATTAAAAGCCTAACCGCAAATTTAACCGTGCAAATGAAAAGATATCGGTTTGGTTCAGTTTCGATTAAGTTAAAAATTGAGGATATAACCAAACTTAACCAAACAGTTGGTCAGTTCGGTTAATTCGGTTAACTGATTCAAAGTTTGATGCACAAAAGATTTAAAGCAAGAAATGACCAAATAAAACTATATCTAACTATCTAAGTGCTAAGAATGAGATAAACCTAACTTATGAAGGATAATTATACATTTGTGAACAATGGAGCAAACTGCCAAACTCCTTAGCAGATTTCAAGAACATTTCTTCAAATTTTAGTATTACTTCAATCTGGATAAAATGAAAAAAAAAATAGTAGTTAACATATTCAAATAAAGCAGTTAAGACCATTAAACAACAGGCGCCTAATTATTAAGCATCAAGCAAATGGTTGCACTATATGAAATAACTATATTCCAAATTACTAACTCAAGGAACTAGTTATTGTGATGAGATAGCCATAATGTAAATCTCTCACAATAATACCAGGAGAAACTAACATATGACAATGCAAGATTTGTCCAAATTAATCATGTGATACCATGTTTGATACAGTCCCAGATATTTCTTTTCTAATAAGTGAGAATTTTAAAGGGGCACCAAAATCAATTTTACGTTTTTGGTTTTTGGTTTTTAGTTAGTTTAGTAATTAAGTAATTCACTGTAAATGAGTAAATGAGCTAATAAGTTTTAGACTTTAGGACAATTATATGAGTAACGGTAAATCATAAATTTGTCTAAATAACTAAATGTCTAAGTGAATAAATAACTAATGATAAAATTAAATGATGTAGTAATTAGTAAATTTGTAGTGTTAAATTGTTAATGTCTTAATCATGTAAATCATTAATGTTGAGGAGGAAATGATTAATGATGTAATTATCTAAAATATAAAATAAATATATAAAAAATTAAAATTAAGTATTAAAATAATATATGTATATACTAAATATATATATATATATATATATATATATATATATATAATTTTTTATATATATACGGTTCGGTTAGGTTAAATTGACGGCTTGAAAAACTCAAACGGCCATCTAAACCATTCCTCTATGTACAATTGTCATTTTTTTGCCAAACCAACCCATACTAGCTTGGTTTGCTATTTTCAGCACCTCCTCAACCATTTTTGGAGATAGTTTAGCTACCTAACACTCTCCACTTCTTTCACCTGTCCAAATATCCCCTCCTCTCAATCTCTCTCATCTCTTCGTCCTAGTTCAGAGGTTTTCCTCAGCTCACTCTCAGTTCAATCGTTCGCTCGTCACCAGCGAGACCTTACAAAACCATTTGAAAAGTAGTTAGACATTCGTGGGCTAGTTTACTGGTTGGAGAAGCGAAGACAACCAACAAACATAGCTCACTAGCTTTACAAGCTTCACTGTGAGAAAGTCCAAGTCCTCCTTCTTATCCTTCATCAAAACCCACAATCAGACACATGAGCTTTCAAATAATATTTATTATTTAAGGGAAGACTATGCTACCATCCACCCAACAACAGCCCCCTCCCCATTTTTTGCTCCCATGCCATTTTTTTTTCTTTTCCTCTTTTTTTTGTATTATTTACCTCTTCTTTATTTATTGTATTTTTTTGAAAATTTTTTATATGTTTTTATATTTTTTTTGAAATTTCTTACTTTTTCTTCAAATTTTTAAATTTTTTTAAATACGTGATTCTTTTGGTTGTGTTTATTTTTTTAAAAAATTTTATATTTACAATTAATTTGTCATTATTAAAAAAATAAAAAGAGGAAATTCATTTTTAAAAATTATTTAAACCCCCCTACTGCCCCAATTGGAGGTAGGGGAGTATCCTCATTATTTAAACATATGACATTGATTTTATATATGACATATCTTCCGTAGCGTAACACCTAGCTGCACCTAGTCTATAAGGAGTCTGATTTCCTATGAGTACATGGTACAAGGTTCTTCTTCCCTATGAGTATATGGTAAAGGATTTTCCTTCCCCACGAGTATATGACAATTGATTTCCTTTCCCCATGGGTACATGGCTAAGGACTTCCGTACATGGTATATGGCTTCTTTCCATCCATTGAGCTTGCTTTGGATATACATGGTATACGTTACATGATATATGGAAGTGTTCCCTACATGAAGAGGCATTGGATCCATCCCTTTATTTTCTTATATACAATTATATGAATTTTACATGGAGTTTACAAGTATGTGGAAATTAGACATGTGAATCGTACACAATAATATGGAGATTATATACATTTGATTTTAAGGTGATATATTGTTCCCTAGCTTGTATTGTGTTGATTCCTTGCTTGTGATTCATTTTTATATTACTTAACTAACTTTAGAATTGATATGAGCATTAAGGTGCTATACATAAATTCAGCTTACTAATAAGGACATTAGAACTAATGGAATTAAGAAGATTATATTTTGGCTTATGTGCTTTTCCAAGTATGTTGGTAGGTAAAGTATAATAGACATAAATCCTTAATACACCTTAGTTTGTAAGCTATGAAATTTTTATTTGTGTGATGCTTGTATCTTTTGGTAGGGGTTTCCTACTCACTGAATTTATATGACTCACCCTTCTTTTTTCCCCAAGTTAAATTTGTAAAATCCCTACATGATAATTCTCAGGAGCTTACACTTTAGCTTGACAAAAGGATGGAAACTGGAGGTTTTCATGGATTATCGGGCTTCAAATAAAATGACTATCCTAAAAAAGTTCCCCATACCAGTAATAGATGAATTATTAGATGAACTTAGGTGAGCCCAAATTTCTACATAGTTGGATTTGAAGTTGGGTTATCATCAAATAAGGGCTCGGGTTGAAGATGTGGAGAAAGCGACTTTTCAAACTTATGAAGGCCACTATGGGTCATGCCTTTTGGATTAAATAATGCACCTCAACTTTTCAAGCACTAATAAATGAGATATTTTGTAATTTTTGCCCAAATTCATTTTGGTTTTCTTTGATGATATTTTGGTATATAGCAAAGTTATTCCTACTTACTTAGAATACTTGAGAATTACTTTTCAATTCCTTAGAGATAATGAATTACAAGTGAAGAGGAAGAAATGTTCCTTTGGAAGAAGTAAACTTGAATACTTGGCCCACATTGTTTCTACAAATGTAGTAGAGGCAAATCCTAAAAGAATCAAAGAAATGATGGACGCCTATACCAAGAGATGTGAAGGGCTTGAGAGGATTTTTGGGATTAATGGGGTATTATCAAAAGTTTGTAAAGGAGTATGAGAAGCTTGCTACCCTCTTTAAGTAAACTATTACAAAAGGGTGCTTTTAAGTGAGGAACCAAGGCACAAGAGGCTTTTGATTAGTTGAAGAAAACAATGACAACCTTGCCAATGTTGGCTATGGCCAATTTCACAGAACCCTTTAAAATAGAGGCTAATGCCTCGAGTGTAGGATCTAGTTATTTATCATAAGTGTTTACTATTCAAGCATGTGTTTTAAAAAAATTTAAATATTCAAGCTTGCAAACAAGCTGAAAAAAAACACAAATAGGCAAATAATAACTCACGACTAGAAAGAGAAGTAAAATAAATAAGAATTTTACATATATCTTGAACTAACTTGAATCTTGTAATTCGCTTCCTAACCAAGCTCATTGACTGCCTATGGTGAACAAGTTTAGTGATTGGAATAAGACAAAAGATAAAAGATCAATAATTGATAGCTTTCAAAATTAAATTAGAAAGCCTTCACCTTTATTCCTCTTAGTGTGGCGTGTGCAATTGTATTTTGAAATCGCTCAAATTGTTGTTCCAAACGCACAACACTCTTAGCCTTAAGAGAAAATTTTCTCTCAAATTTTTCTTCTTTCTTTCTCAAGTGGGTGGTTAGTTCACTATTCTTCTCTCAAATATTCACTTGTATGGCCACAAGAAGGAGATATTGCATATATATATAGTATGCTAACCCTAAGTCATGTGAGAGCATTTGAATGTAATTTAAAAATTCAATCCTTAACCATCAGGGATTCACACGCCTACTAATGATGAATATTATATAATCAAATTATCTAATGATTTAGTTAATTTCCTAGTGAATGTAGGTTACTCAAGAAATTAAAAATATTTTAATTTTTAATCCTTTATTCACTAGGATAATTAGGGAGATATATGTTTGAACTTTTTAAGCCTCTCTCTACCCTTTGGCTGTGCACCTCTCCATCACATGGAGAGGAGGTTGTTTTACAAGTTTGAATAATTTAAACTTTGCAACAATTTTAGAATAAATAATTAAAATTAATTTTATCCTAACAAAACACTATATCTGAAATTCATAATTAAATGGGGATTTAATTTAATTTTAATTAATTTCTTTAAATTAATTAATTAAACATTTCAAATATTAATTCAAAGTAGTTTAATAAAAATAATTACTTGAGATAATGGTTGTATAAATTGAAACAACACTTGTCTTAATTAAGACAGCTATTTGTCTTAAAGTTTCATTATTTAATTAAAACAACGCTTATTTATTTTAGATATATAATGTAAGAATTATTTTTATCTCTTTAGTGATAAAAATGTTTCTTATATTTTCTAGCATGTTTAGGACAATGTTTGTCCTAAAATAATTTTTCGTCTAAAATTAATGGGCTATTTGTTTGAGCTTATCAGAGAATGCATTTTCTCCTTCTCCTACAGGAAGAATGACTTTTTTTAAGGAAAAGTTGTTTTATGTTTGGATACAATAATTTAGAATAACTTTTGAAGTAGGGTGAACAATTTTAGAAATAAAGGTTTCTCACTCTTTCTATTTTTTAGGAAAAGCTAAAAATTTTAGCTTCTCCTTATAGGAGTTTTTTTTTCATTTTTATTAACTTATCCATTTTCTATAAGTCTAAACAAACAGGTATATTTTTATCAGAATGCATTATTTTTTTAAAAAAAGCAATTTATTCTCAAAATAAGCCCAAACAAACAGAGCATAAGACAACTCTTGTAATTAAGACATAAATGCTTTAAACTATCAATTAATTTCATTAATTTATTCCAACTTAATGTGGATTAAATTCTCAAACGCTAATTAGGGAATTTGTTTGGACATAAAAATTTTAAACTCCAATAAAATTGAGATATTTTAATCTCATTAAAATAATAAAATTTATTAATCATAAATTCACTTCACTAAAAACTCATGCTTGCACTCTTGATAATTCCTAAAATTACAAGAAGTCAATGTTGAACAATGATATGTTCAATTTGCAAACATAGTGTTCATGAACCCTGGTAACCATCTATTGACATAAGGTAAAATTATCGTTTTACCCCTTATATTAATTTTGTCAGTTGGTCTCAGATTTCTTCCAATAAGTGACTCGATAATCTTTTAGAACTTTTCTAAAATTATCTAGAAATGATGAGTAGCTAATCTATTATTTCACTGGGTTGAGATATGTCACTTGTCTTCCTAAAATCACCAGACGTGATGTAATGCTACGAACTCAGTTTCTTGGATTTATGTTCCTGAATGTTTGCTCTGATTATGATCCTAACATACAAAGTCTTGACCAATGTCACATAATAGCCATGCCCAAAGTATATCAAAGATCACAATGATCATAAACACCAGTACATAATCCATCAAGATTTCGGTTCTGCCACTAGCAGATGCAATGGGTATGAGTTCAAGTTCAAATCAATTAACTTGAACTTGATATTTCACTTAATTTCAATTAATTTAATAGTATCATTACCTAAAGTATACTATTTCAATGATTTGAGATTCATTATTCCTTTATAAAAGAATCACATTCTTTCTATGGAGGTAATCTGGACACTACAGTCTTAATTGAATAAAGTGACTAGCTCTATTAAGTGATTGTAAATAATGTTTTAGATTCATCCAAAGATACATATCTCCTTTTGCGTAGCCCTTATGCAAATATATCTTGGTTTATTAGAATATAGAAACCTTAGTAGTTAGAAAATAAAGCTTATATAAATAAACTCTATATTTATTAATATTTAAAATGTATTTACATCAAATTAAGGAATACAACTTGCTTTATAGGGCAACCTATTTCCAACAATCTCCCACTTGCTCTAAAGTAAGTATGACTATCCCTAATCCTTAATCCTTCTAAGTAACCCTCAATGTTCTTATGTGAAAGAGTCTTTGTGAATGAATAAGCTAAATTCCTTTCAGTTGCAATCTTGGTGATAACCATTTCTCCACGCTATACTATCTCTTGTATGAGATGATACTTTCTCTTAATGTGTTTGGATGCCATATGATTTCACAGTTCTTTTAAGTTTGCCACAGCTTCACTATTATCACTATAGGGTTATTTGTATCTAGAACCACCTCAAAGTCCTTAAGGAATTTGTGTAACCAAACAACTTCCTTTGCAGTTTCATAAGCTGACACATATTTAGCTTTCATGATGAAGTCAGCAATGCAAGATTGCTTTACACTCCTCTAAACAACGACTGTATCACCCGTATCACCCAAAGTGAAAACAGAGCCTAATGCTGATTTTCTAGAATCAATGTCAGACTGGAAATCTAAGTCAATGTACCTAATTGAAATTAGGTCACTGCCAAAATATACTAGCATGCAGTTCTTCGTCCTACGAAGATACTTAAATATGCATTTGACCATAGTCTAGCATTCCATGCCAGGGTTTGATTGAAACCCACTAACTAAACTAACTACACAGCAGATGTCTGGTCTAGTGTAAAGCATAGCATACATGAGACTTCCCATTGTAGATGTATAGGGAATCCGTGTCATTTGTTCAACTTCCTGAGGAGTCTTGGGAGACAGTTCCTTAGAAAGTTTGATTTAATGCCTGGAGGGTGTGCAACCTCTCTTAGAATCCCGCATGCCAAACTTTGTCAACAAATTGTCAATATAGGTTGATTGGGACAAGGTCATCTACTTGTTCTTATGATTTCTTATCATTTGGATCCCAAGAATATAACTAGCCTCTCCTAAATCCTTCACTAAAACTGTTGATTTAGCCTTTTTCTTAATGCAAATGACATTCATACATCATTCCCAATGAGTAGAATGTAATCAACATAGCGTAACGGGAAGAAAACCTTACTCTCTTGTATCTTTTAATAGATACAAGGTTTGTATACATTTTGTCAAAATTTATAAGACTTGATTGTAGGGTCTAATCTTATATTCCAATATCCTGATGCTTGCTTAGGTCCATAGATGAACCTATAAAATTCACAGACTTTGTGTACTTGTCCATTTTCAATGAAACATTTGGTTGAGCCATATAAATATGATCTTCAAGATCCCCATTCAAGAATGTGGTCTTGACATTCATCTACTATATCTCATAGTCAAGATGTGCAATTATAGATAACAGGATCTTGATAGATTTAAGCACAGCAACCAGAGAGAAGGTTTCTTCATAATCAATACCTTCACTCTGGGTATAACCCTTGGCTACTAGCCTAACCTTGAAGGTCTCCACCTTCTCATCAACTCCTCTCTTTCTCTTATAGATCCATTTGCACCAAATGAGTTTTATTCATTTCGGGTGCGTTTACAAGAGTCTAGACCTTGTTGGAATACATAGATTCCAACACCAATTTCATTGTCTTTTACCAATGAATAACATCTACATCATTAATGGTTTCCTTATATGTAATGAGATTTGATTCATTTTCATTTGAAAGAGCCACCATGTGCTTTCTGAGACCCATGTATCTTTCTAATATTCTAATAACCTTCCCACTATGACAAGGTGCCACTGGTTCAAATTCAATTTTGAATCTGTACTAGTTATGACTTCTTTATAATCATCATTAGATTCTGTCCAATCACTTTGTTCTTCAGGAATAATCTTGTTACGAGTTTGTGATTTTTCACAAAATCCTTTTTTAAGAAAGTTGCATTTGTACTAACAAATACCTTCTTATCTTGGGTACTAAAGAAGTAGTATCCTCTTGTACCTCTAGGATATCCTACAAATAAACATACATATGACCTTGGTTCTATCTTTATGAACTCAGGCTTATATAAATGTCATGGACACCCCCAAGTTCGCAAGTGACGTAAAGAAGGTTTACGTTCTGTCCACAGCTCCTTTAGACACTACCTTTAATGATTTTGGTAATGCAACATAGGATGTCATTGACTTCACCATTTCTAAAAAGGTCATATTCCTTCTTCAACAACCCTGTTTTGTTGAGGCGTTCTAAATGCCGATAAATTGGAAATGATTCCATAATCAATCAGAAATTACTAAAACTCTTTAGATAAATACGTGACACATCGATCTGATTAAAGTTGTTTCAATGGTTTGCCTAACTACTTTTTAGCTTCAGCTTTGAATTCCTTGAACTTATCAAAAGAATCACTCTTGTTGTGCATTAGATACATAACATCATATCGTGAATAGTCATTAGTGAAGGTAATGAAATAAACATAAACTCTTCTAGCTTGAATGTTCATTGGTTCACACACATTTGTGTGTACCAAGTCTAGAACATCCTGCATCCTATTACCGTTTACTTTAAAGGATGATTTAGTCATTTTATCTTTAATACATAATTCACAGACTAGTAAAGAACATTCTATATCATGTTTGACAAAGTACCATCGTTTACCAGTCTATTTAGTATGTTTTGATTAATATGACCTAATTGCAGATGCTGTAGATAACTTTTATCTATGTTATATTCCTTTATTCTTTTAGACTCAGGTGAATTTGTTTCTGCAATGTTTGCAGTCCAATTAATTGGGTCTAGATAATATAAATTATTCTTAGTAATTCCAAAATAAATTAAAATTCCATTCATAGAAATGGTAATCTCATTACCAAAAGAAATAGAATATCCAGAATCTATTAAGACAGAAATCAAATTTCTGCAAAGTCCAAGAATAAAATAAACATTATCTAACAAATTGCTTGTTATTCGAAAAATGCAAGGTAATGACTCCCACTGCTCGAGTTGAGACTAGTGCACCATTTGCCATCCTTGTCTGAAACTGACCCTCAGTCATCTTTCTCTTTGTCTGGAACCCCTGCAAAGATTTACAAATATGATTAGTAGATCTAGAATATAATATCCAAGTATTAGTATAATCATCTACTAAAAAGGCTTCTAACATTTTTAGAAAAGATTTACCTTGTTTATTCTTTATAGAATTGAGGTAGGCATTGCAATTCCTCTTTCAATGTCCTTAAGCACCATAGTGGAAAAATTTTCCCTTAGTGTTATCCCTTTGAGACTTCTTTTTCGTGGGTAGAACTGGGCCAGCTGATTTCTTAACATTTTTCTTTTTATTGCCCGACCCCTATACCTTCTTGGGCTCCACAACCACCACGTTTGCCTCTGGGGTTCTTCTTGATTTCAAGAACATCCTCCACAGCTTGTAGGTCATTTATCATCCCACAAAGGATATAGTCCCTGCTATGTAATTCATAGTCCAACATGAATTGCAAGAATTAGGGTGAATGATCATAGACACTTAACTGTTTGGATCAATCTTCGCCCTGTGTAGCTTAACCTTATTAAGGCAAGAGATTACCTTAAGCATTTAATCTATCACTAGCTCCCCTAGCTTTTGCTTAAGGTCCTTGAAAGCATTGATAGTCTTACCTTAGTAGACTGAGTCTTTGTACTAAATATCTCATGTAGATGGTACATTATGTCAGCGGTATGTTCTATGCCATCATGCTGCTACTACAACACACTGGTCATTGAGGCTAATATGTCGCACTTAGTGAGAGCATTAACATCATGCCACCTCTTATGATACTCGATTTCGCTTGGTAGTGAGTTAGGAGTTAGATCAATGGGTGCTTGCTCAGAAAGGACCCATGTGATCTTGTCATAATTTAAAACAATCTTGAGGTTTCTCTTCCACTTCTCATAATTCTCACCATTCAAGGTGCATTTGTTAAGCAAAATAGATAATGGGTTCATGATTAAGGGATTGTTTATAAAATACATTTAATATTAGTAAGCTTACTAGTTATTGAATGGACTTTTGAACATAATGCATGTATGCATGAGCACATTAATTCTTGTTTGACGATTGTTAACCTTCTACAATAAGTAACTAACTATGGGCCATGAATACTTATTACAAGATAAACTAAGACCCTCCCAATCAACTTTGCTACCCAACATCTCATACTTAACATAGTTGAAGAGTGCCTTTATTTGGCTCATTAAGCTATCAATAGAGCTACTATAGGCAGTGTATTAATAGGTTAATGTTGAGTGTACTAATTAACTATTTCATCACCCCTAAATATACCAGTAAGTATTCTTCTATGGGAAGTCATACTTAATGTTCTACCAAGGTAGACTTATCACTTAGAAAACCCATTCTTGTCATGATCTGAGTATATGCCCACTTATAGGGAGTGACATAAACTTCATGACAATGGACTAATGGTTGGAGAACATGGGTTCTAGGATTACTAGCCCCCTCTCTCACTCAATATTTTAATAAATAAATTAATTAATTACTCTAAGTTGATTTACCAAGTTTTCTAACATGTATCTCTTTAGAAAACCTAAATCACTTATAAACTTCATTTCCTTTCTAAACTTTTAGATAGGATTTTCATTAGTAACTTTTAATAATTATTTAGGAATATTATTTATTTAATTCCTTATGCATTTCTTAATTATTTTCACACTAACTCTTAGTTTGAAAATAAACTTAGGTAATTTAATTGACTAATTAGTTACTAGGTGACTAAATTAATTCTAACTAAACTCTTTAGTTAGGAATTAAATACCTTTAACTAATTTATCAATTATGGACCTAATTAATTTGTAACTAATTTATTTAGTTGAAAACTTTAAGCCTAATTAGCTATCTTGCTAATTATTCAAATTTCTTAGGTTTTATCATTTTAAAATTCTTTGAAAATATAAAACATAATGTATGCATGAACATATGAAATTGATTGGCACCTACTAGTCTACATGACATGTTATACCATAAAATATCACATATTATAAAATTTAAACAAAATACCAAGACCTTATTAATGCCCATTCTAGAAAAGAAAAATAAAATCCTAAACTATTACATTTCTTTTCTTCATTCCTTACAATTGCTCAAACTCTTGGACTTTTTGGATGCCTCTACCAACTTACCATGCCTTGGGCTTGGTTGAGAGGTCCTCATATGTTTTTCGGGCTTGTCGTGCCTCCATGTTACAATTGGTGACTTTTCGTCTCTTACAACATATTTTTGTGATTAAAAAAAATAAAAATAAACCAAGAAGAAAACATGACCATATGGGGCACCCTTCTTGTTACATCCCAAAACAAATACAAGGAAATTCCTCTAAGGAATATATGGCCAAAAATTAAATTTAAACCAAAAACAACATATCAAATACATCATTCATATAATTATACATTGTAAATTATTTCTAGGTGCCAATCATACATCATACACACACCTAGCCGTGAACCAATGCTCTGATACCAATTGTAAGATATAGTTGTTTATCCTAAGTATTTGTTGTTCAAGCATGGGTTTCAAAATTTTTAAAACATTCAAGCTTGCAAATAGGTGGAAACAAAACACAAAGGCAAATAACTTACAGCTAGAAAGAGAAGTAAAATAGATAAGAATTGTACATATCTCTTCAAGTAAATTTAATCATGTAATTCACTTCACAACCAAGAGCATTGACCGCATATTCTTTGGGAAGCATCAATTCATGGAACCTACGGCAAATAGGTTTAGTGATTGGAATCAAACAAAAGATGAAAGAACAATAATTGTTAGCTGTCAAAGTTAAATTAGAAAGCCTTACCCTTTGTTCCCCTTAGTGTGGCATGTGGAATTGTACTTTGAAATCACTCAAATTATTTTTCCAAACTCACAACACTCTTGGTTTTAAGGAAAAATTTTCTCTCAATGTTTTCTTATCTCTTTCTCAAGTGGGCAGTTAGTTCGAATTGGATTCTTTCTTGAAGAAGAAGGAGGTGGAAAATGAGAAATTAGAATTAAAGGAGAGTCCTAATTTTGTAGCTTTTCCTGTTAGGAGAAGGAGATCTATATTTCCTGCACGATTTCGCCCCTCTAAGATTGGTCAGCCAAGGTTGTCATTTTAAGTATGTATATTTTGTAAAAAATACTTTCTTAATCAATTTTTTTTAATACAGTTATATTATTTATTTCATTCAGATGCTTTTTATTATATTTTTTTTACATAATTGTTATTTTAAAATTGTTAATTTATTTTAAACTTTTTTATTTTTAGTCATGTATATATTCATTTTATTATTTTTAATTTTCAATTTCATTTTCTTCAAATTAAAATTTGTTAATGTTAAATTCCTTTTGCATGCCATTTTCAGTAATTTTATAAACTAAAAGTCTTTTTACAGTTTTGTGGTTGAACACCTTTTCTGATTCAAAAGTCATTCTCATTTACTATATCCGAATGCAAAACAACTTCTCATTTTACTAAAATACATTCTTTTTTCAGAATCAATTTCTCATTTTATAAAATTCATTATTTTTAAAGAACATTCAAATAAGCCCTTAGTTAATTTGCTAGTGAATGTAGGTTTCCTAAGAAATTAAAAGTATTTTAATTTCTAAACTTTTATTCACTAGGATAATTAGGGAGATATAGGTTTGAACTTTTCAAGCCACTCTCTACCCTTTGGCTATGCACCTCTCCATGTGATGGAGAGGAGGTTGTTTTACAAGTTTGAGTAATTTTGCAACAATATTAAAATAAATAAATAATTAAATTTAATGGGGATTTAGTTTTTTTAATCAGCTTCTTTAAATTAATTAATTTGAAGATTTCAAATATTAATTTAAAGTAGTCTAATAAAAATAATTACTTAAGATAAATGGTGCATAAATTGAGACAACACTTATCTTAATTAAGACAAACATTTGTCTTAAAGTTTCATTGTCTAGTTAAAACACCACTTGCTTAGTTTATACATCTAATATAGGATTTATTTTTATCTCTTTAGTGATAAAAATGTTTCTCACATTTTCAAGTATGTTTAGAATAACATTTGTTCTAAAATAATTCTTTGTCTAAAATTAGACAACCCTTGTCTTAATTAAGACATAAATGCTTTAAGCTATCAATTAATTTTATCAATTTATTCCAACTTAATGTGGATTGAATTCTCCAAAGCTACGTGGGGGAATCCGTTTAGACATAAAAATTTCAAGCTACAATAAACTTGAGATTATTTTAATCTTATTAAAATAAATCGTTTATTAATCGTGAAGTCACTTCACCAAAGATTCATGATTGTACTTTTATAATTCCTAAAATGAAGAAAAGTCAATGTTGAACATTGATATGTCCAATTTACAAACTTAGTATTTGTGAACCCTCGTAGCCATCCATTAGCATCAAGTAAAATAGCAGTTTTGCCACTTTTGTCAATTTTGTCTCCTGGTCTCAGATTTCTTCCAATAAGTGAAAAGATAATATTTTTAAACTTTTTTAAAATTATCTAGAAATGATAAGTAGCTAATCCATCATTTCACTGGGCCTAGATATATAACTTGTCTTCTTAAAATCACCATAAGTCATGTAATGTTACGAACTCCATTTCTTAGATTTATGTTTCCGGATGTTCACTCTCATTATGATCCCCACATACAGAGTCTTAACCAATATGACACAATGGTTGTACCTATTGTTGGGAATAAGTTGCCTTGGAAAGAAAGATATTCCCAAATTTAATGTAAATACATTTTCAATATTAATAAATAAAGAGTTTATTGATGTAAGTTTTTTTCTTTAATTATTAAGGTTCCTAGATTCTAATAAATCAATATACATTTGCACAAGGGTTATACAAAACATATCTTTTGCATAAATTTACAACATTAGTCACAGTTATTGAATAGAGCTGGTCACTCTATTCAATTAAAACTGTAGTGTTTGGATCACCTCCATAGAAATAAAGTAATTCTTTTCTAAGGGAATGATGAATCTCAAATCATTGAAATAGTAGATTTCAGGTAATGACACTATTAAATTAATTGGAATCAAGTTAGATATCAACTTGAGTTGATATTGTTGCTATGAACTTGAACACACACACAATGCATCTACTAGTGGCAGAACCGAAATCCAAATAGATTATGAACTTGTATTCATGACCATTGTGATATTTGATACACTATGGGCGTGACCATTGTGTAACATTGGTCAAGACTCTGTATGTTGGGATCATAATGGGAGTGAACATCCAAGAACATAAATTCAAGAAATGAAGTTTGTAGTATTACATCTCTTCTGGTAATTTTAGAAAGATAAATGACATATCTGGGCCTAGTGAAATGAAGAATTAGCCACTTATCATTTCTAGATAATTTTATAATAGTTCTAAAAGGTTATCTGGTCACTTATTGGATGAAATCTAATACTAGTGGACAAAATTGACAGAAGGGGTAAAACGGTAATTTTACCTTGTGTCAATGGATGGCTATGAGTGTTCATAAATACTATGTTTAGAAATTGGACAAATCAATATTCAACATTAACTTCTCGTAATTTTAAGAATTATCAAGAGTGCAATCATAAGTCTTTGGTAAAATAACTTCATGATTAATAAACTTGGATCATCTTAATAAGATTATAATAATCCCAAGTTTATCAGAGCTTGAAATTTCTCTATCCAAATGGATTCCCCACCTAACTTTAGAAAATTCAATCCACATTGAGTTGGAATAAATTTAAGATGAAGTTTACTTATAGCATTTCAGCTAATGTCTTAATTAAGATAAGAGTTATTTTAATTTGGACAAAAAATTATTTTAGGACAATGTTGTTCTAAACATGCTTGAAAATGTGAGAAACATTTTTGTCACTATGAAAATAAAAATAATTCTTACATTAGTTGTCTAAATTAAACAAGTGTTGTTTTAATTAGATAAGTAAATTTTAAGATAAAGGTTTGTCTTAATTAAGACAAGCATTGTCTCAATTTAAACAACATTTATTTTAGTAATTATTTTTAGTTTAACTACTTTAAATTAATATTTAAATTGTTCAAATATTTAATTTGAAGAAGTTGATTAAAATAAAAATTCTCATTTAATTAGGAATTTTGGTTATAGCATTTTATTAAGATAATGTTAATTTAATTAATTATTTATCCTAATGTTGTTTCAAAGTTTAAATTGTTCAAACTTGTGAAACAACCTCCTCCCCATGTGATGGGGAGGTGCACGGCTAAAGGAGGAAACTTGGTCTTTGACATTGTAAAATATATTCCCTCCTAATTATGCTAATTATCTAAGTGAATAAATGTTGAAAATTAAAAGATATATAATTTCTTAGGTAACCTATATTCATTAGGAAACTAACTAAGTTAAAGAGATTTAATTGAGTAAAATTCATTTATTTGAATTTTTAATTCAAGCATGATCAACTAAAAAACCACACATGTTTTATTTAATTATTAAATAAAATGTGCTATTAAAAAAATAAAAAATATGATTATTAATTGATAAATCATTAGATAATTTTATTATATAATATTCTCCATTAGTAGGCATGTGAATCCTTAATGGTTAAGGATTGAATTTTTGAATTACACTTAGATGCTCTCACGTGACCTATGGTTATCTTACTATATATATACAACATTTCCCTTCTTTAGCTGTTTAAGCATATTGAGAAGGGAGAGAACACTTGTGGCTGTCACATTGAGAAGAAAAATACCTTGAGAGAGCCGCAAGATTTTGAGAGAAAAACACAAGACAGAAAGTGAATTCTTTTGTGTGCCACTATAGAATTCTTCACGTTATACTAAGAGGAACATAGGGGAAAGCTTTCTAATTTAATTTTGAAAGTTATCAATTTTTTTCTTTTAATTTTAATTTTTATTCTAATTACTAAGTCTATTCACTGTAGGTTTCGTGGATTGGTACTTCCCAAAGAATATGTGGTCAGTGCGCTTGGTTGGGAAGTATATTACAAGATTAAAGTGACTACAAGATGTATTTAAAATTCTTATTTGTTTTACTTCTCCTTCTAACTGTGAGTTATTTTCCTATGTATTTTGTTTCTATCTATTTGTAAGCTTCAATGTTTTAAATAATTTTAAAACTCATGCTTGTACAATAAACACTTAGGATAAACAGCTAGATTGTACAATTGATATCAGAGCCTGGTTCACAGATATGTGTGTATATGATGCATGGTTGGCACCTAGAAATAATCTACAATGTATGATTGTATGTATGATTTCCTTGATATGTTGTTTTTAGTTTAAATTAAAGTTTTGGCCATATTAATGCCTTAGAGGAATTTTCTTATATTTGTTTTTTTGGAATGTAACAAGAAGGGTGGCCTCATATGGTTATGTTTACTTTTTTATTTTTTTTATTTTTTTTACAAAATTATGTTGTAAATGGCAAAAGTCACCAATTGTTACATGGAGGCCAAGACAAGCCTAAGAAGGAAGAGATGGTCATGGTCCAAGGTATAGTAAGTTGGTGGAGGCATCCCAAAAGTCCAAGAGTTATAGCAATTGCAAGGAATAAAGAAAATAAATGTAATAGTTTAGGATTTTATTTTTATTTTCTATGATGGTCATTAATTTGGTCTTGGTATTTTATTTGAATTTTATAATATGTGATATTATTTGTTATAACATGTCATGTAGACTATTAGGTGCCAATCAACTTCACATGCTCATGCATACATTATGTTTTATATTTTAAAAGAATTTTAAAATGATAAAACATAAGAAATACGAATAATTAGCAAGTTGGCTAATTAGGACTTCATTTTTCAACTACATAAATTAGTTACAATTTAATTAGGCCCATAATTGATTAAATTAATTAAAGATAATTAATTTTCAACTGAAGAGTTTAGTTAGAATTAGTTTAGTCACCTAGTAACTAATTAGTCAGTTAAATTACTTATTTATTTTCAAATTAAGAGTTATTGTGAAAATAATTAGGAAATACATAAGGAATTAAATAAATAATATTCCTAAATAATTAGTAAAAGTTACTAATGAAAATAGTATCTAAAAGTTTAGAAAGGAAATCAAGTTCATAAGTGATTTAGGTTTTCTAAAGAGATGCATGTTAAAAAATTTGGTAAATCAACTTAGAATAATTAATTAAATTAAAATATTGAGTGAGAGAGAGCACTCCTAGAACCCATGGCCTACAACCATTAATCTATTGTCATGGACTTTATGTCACTCCCTACAGGTGAACATATACTCAGATCATGACTGGAATAGATTTCCTAAGTGATAACTTTACCTTGGTAAAACATTAAGTATGACTTTCTATATATAAGTGTACTTAGTGGTATATCTAAAGGAGATGAAATGGTTGGTTAATACACTCAACATTAACCTATCAATATACTACCTATAGTAGCTCTGTTGATAGATTAATGGGCTAAATAAAGACGCTCTTCAACTATGCTAAATATGAAGATACTGGGTAGCAAATTTGAATGGGAGGGTCCTAGTTTACTTTGTAATAAGTATTCATGTTCCATAGTCAATTGCTTATTACGAAAGTTGAATGACTGTCAAACAAGAAACAATATTCATGCATACATGCATCATGTTTAAAAGTTCATACAATAGCTAGTAAGCTAACTAATATTAAATGTATTTTACAGAAAATCCCTTAATTATGAACCCATTATCTATTTAGCTTAACAAATGCACCCTGAACAGTGAGAGAATTATATGGAGTGGAAGAGAAACATCAACATCGTTTTAAATTATGACAAGATCACGTAGGTCATTTCTAAGCAAGCACCCCTTGATCTGATTCCTAACTTGCTACCAAGCGAAATTGAGTATCATAAGAGGTGCCATGATGCCAATGCTCTTGCTAAGTGCTACATATTGGCCTCAATGACCAGTGTGTTGCAGCAGCAGCATGATGGTATGGAACGTGCCGTTGACATAGTGTACTATCTACATGAGACGTTTGGTACAAAAACTCAGTCTGCTAAGGTGAGAGCTGTTAATGCTTTTAAAGACCTTAAGTAGGAGCTAGGGAGCCAATGAGAGATTACATGCTCAAGATAATCTCTTGCATTAATGAAGCTGAGCTACACGAGGTTGAGATTAATAAAGACAATCAGGTGTCCATGATCATTCATAGTTTGAATTCCCAGTTCTCGTCATTCAAGTTAGACTATGAATTGCATAGCAGGGTTTATACCTGTAGTGGGTTAATGAATAACCTGCAAGCTATGGAGGAGGTTCTTGAAATCAAGAAGAACCAAAAGGCAAACATGGTGACTGTGGAGTCTAAGAAGCAAAGGGGCCAGGCAATAAAAAGAAAAATGCTAAGAAATTGGCTAAAGAAGAAACCCATGGAAAAGAAGCCTCAAAAGGATAACAATAAGAGAAAGTGTTTCCACTGTGGTACTAAAGGACATTGAAGAGGAACTGCAAGGCCTGTTACAGGTCTTCTAAACATGTTAGATGCCTTTCTAGTGGATGATTCTACTAATGGCTGGATAGTAAATTTTGGAGCCACTGGCCATATTTGTAATTCTTTGCAGGGGTTCCAGACAAAGAGAAAGCTGACTGAGGGTCAATTCTAGACAAGAATGTCAAATGGAGCACTAGTCTTAGCTCGAGCAGTGAAAGTCATTACCTTGCATTTTTTGAAAAACAAGTAATTAGTTTTAGATAATATTTATTTTATTCCTGGACTTTGTAGAAATTTGATTTTTGTCTTTTGTTTAATAAATTCTTGATTTTCTATTTCTTTTGGCAATGAGATTACCATTTCTATATATAGAATTTTAATTTGTTTTGGAATTAGTAAGAATAATTTAATTTAAAACTAACCGATTAGACTGTAAACGTTATATAAACAAATTCACCTAAGTCTAAAAGAATCAAGGAATCTAGCATAGATAAAAGTTATCATGGCATCTACTATTAGGTCATATTAATCAAAATAGGCTAAGCAGACTAGTAAAAGATAGTACTTTACCATATATGATAGAGTGTTCTTTACCAGTCTGTGAATCTTGTATTGAAGGTAAAATGACTAAATCATCCTCTAAAGCAAAGGGTAATGGGATGCAGGATGTTCTAGACTTGGTACATACATATGTGTGTGGATCAATGAACATTCAAGCTAGAGGAGGGTATGTTTATTTCATAACCTTCACTGATGACTACTCACGATATGGTATTGGGTATCTTATGCACAACAAGAGTGATTCCTTTAAAAAGTTCAAGGAATTCAAAGCTAAAGCTGAAAAGTAATCAAGTAAACCGTTGAAACAACCTTGATCAAATCAAGGTGGTGAGTATTTATCTGGAGAGTTTCAACAGTTTTTGGTCGATAATAAAATCATTTCTAATTTATCGGCACCTGGAACACCTCAACAAAACGGGGTTGCCAAAAGAACGAATAGGACCCTTTAGAAATGGTGAAATCAATAATGTTCTATGCTAAATTATAAGAATCGTTATGGGGATATTGCTTTCAAATAGTAGCATACCTACTAAACTTTGATCCATCAAAGGCAGTGCCTAAGACACTAAGGGATTTGTGGATAGGACGTAAACCTTCTTTACGTTACTTACTAACTTAGGGGTATCCAGCACATGTGTATAAGCCTAAGTCCACAAAGATGGAACCAAGGTTGGAGGTATGTTTGTTTGTAGGATATTCTAGAGGTACAAGATGATATTACTTCTATAGTACCTAAGATAAGAAGGTATTTGTTTGTGTAAAATACAACCTTCTTAGAAGAGGATTTTGTGAGAAATCACAAACCTTATAGCAAGATTGTTCTTGAAGAATAAAGTGATTCGACAGTATCTAAGGGTGATTCGATAGAATCTAAGGGTGATTCAATAGAATCTAAGGATGATTCTGATGAAGTCATAACTAGTATGGATTCAAGAGTTGAATTTAGACCAGTGGTACCTCCTTTTAGTGGGAGGGTTATTAGAGAACCTGAAAGATACATAGATCTCTTTTATGGTGGCTTTTTCATATGAACATGAATCATATCACACTTCATACGAGGAAGCCAATACCAATGTAGATGTTGTTCACTGGCAAAAGGCAATGAAATTGGAGTTAGAATTTATGTATTAACAAGGTCTAGACTCTTGCAGATGCACCCAAAGGAATAAAAACCATTGGGTGCAAATGGATCTATAAGGGAAAGAGAGGAGTTGATGTAAATGTGGAGACTTTCAAGGTTAGGCTAGTAGCCAAGGGTTATACCTAGAGAGAAGGTATTAACTACAAAGAAATCTTCTTGTCCATTGCTATGCTTAAATCCATTAGGATTCTACTATCCATAGCTGCACATCTTGACTATAAGATAATGCAGATAGATGTCAAGACTGCATTCTTGAATGAGGATCTTGAAGAGCATATTTATATTGCTCAACTCGACAGTTTCATTAAAAAGGGAAAAGAACACAAAGTCTATAAATTGCATAAGTCCATCTACGGACTTAAGTAAGCATCGAGATCTTGGAATATAAGATTTGATGCTGCAATCAAGTCTTATGGATTTCAACAAAATGTAGACGAACCATGTGTCTATAAAATAATCCAAGAAAGTAAGGTTGTCTTCCTGGTACTCTATGTAGATGACTTTCTACTTATTGGGAATGATGTAGGAATGTTATTTACAATAAAAGAACAGCCGAATCAATAGTTTTAGATGAAGGAATTAGGAGAGGCTAGCTATATTCTTGGGATCCTAATAATAAGATATCATAAGAACAAGTATAGCCTTATCCCAAGTGACATACATTGACAATTTATTGACAAAGTTTGGCATGCAGGATTCCAAGAGAGGTTTCACACCCTCTAAGCATGGAATCAAGCTTTATAAGGATCATTCAACTAAGACTCCTTAGGAAGTTGAGCAAATGAGACGGGTTCTATATGCATCCTTAGTGGGAAGTCTCATGTAGGCTATGCTTGCACTAGACCAGGCATCTGCTATTTAGTTTGGTTAGTAGGTTTCAATCAAAACTTGGCATGGAACACTATACTGCGGTCAAGTGCATATTTAAGTATATTCTTAGGATGAAGAACTACATGCAATATTCTGATAGTGACCTAATTTTGATTGTGTATATGGACTTAGATTTTCAGTCTGACATTGATTGTAGAAAATTAACATCAGGCTTCATTTTCACTTTGGGTGGCGCAACTATTTGGAGGAGTGTAAAGAAATCTTATATTGTTGACTCCACCATGGAAATAGAATATGTGTTAGCTTATGAAATTGTAAAGGAAGTTGTTTGGTTGCGCAAGTTCCTTAAGGACTTTGTGATGGTTCTAGAAGCGGATAAGGCCGTATCTTTCTATTGTGATAATAGTGGAGCTGTGGCAAACTCAAAAGAACTGCAGAATCATAGGGCATCCAAACACATTGAGAGAAAGTATCATCTCATACAAGAGATACTCATTATGGGGAAGTGGTAATCTCCAAGATTGTGACTGAAAGGAATTTAGCTAATCTATTCACAAAGACTCTTTCACATAAGAGCTTTAAGGGTCACTTAGAAGGATTAAGGATTAGGGATATGTCATACTTGCCTTAGAGCAAATGGGAGATTGTTGGGAATAAGTTGCTCTGGAAAGTAATATGTATTTCCCAATTTGATGTAAATATATTTTCAATATTAATAAATAAAGAGTTTATTTATGTAAGCTTTATTTTCTAGCTATTAAGTTTCCTAAATTCTAATAAACCAAGATACATTTGCATAAAGGTTATACAAAAGGAGATATGTATCTTTGGATGAATCTAAAACATTATTCATAGTTATTGAATAAAGCTGGTCACTCTAATCAATTAAGATTGTAGTATCTGGATCACTTCCATAGAAGCAATGTGATTCTTTTATAAGAGAATGATGAATCACAAATCATTGAAGTAGTAGTCTTCAAGTAGTGACACTACTAAATAAATTAGAATAAAGTGAGATATCAAGTTCAAGTAGTGACATTGCATTTGCTAGTAGCAGAACTAAAATCCTGATGGATTATGGACTCGTGTTCATGACCACTAAGATCCTTCATATAATATGAGCACGACCATTGTGTGACATGGGTCAAAACTCTGTATGTTGGGATTATAATGGGAGTGAACATACAGGAACATAAATCCAAGAAATGGAGTTCATAATATTACATCACTTCTGGTATTTCAAGAAGACAAGTGACATATCTGGTCCTAGTGAAATGATGAATTAGCTACTTATCATTTCTAGATAATTTTAGAAAACTTCTAAAAGTTTATCTAGTCACTTATCGGATAAAATTTGAGACCAAGGGAAAAAATTGACATAAGGGGTAAAACGGTAATTTTACCTTGTGTAATTTGATGGCTACAAGGGTTCATAAACACTGGGTTTGTAAATTGGATAAATCAATGTTTAACATTGACTTCTTGTGATACGAACCCTCCAAAATCTGATACGAACAGATTGTAGTTGAAGGAAGATAGAACCCTAAGGAAACAAAGTCCTTAAAACCCCAATCTTGAGAAGATGATCG
>JASKGM010025713.1:4639-22397 GCA_034509205.1 Ceratonia siliqua | reverse complement strand
GTGACCCGTCTCTGTTCAGATACATCATACACTTGAACATATTCATCTTCTAATTCATCAATAGTTTCAAAGTGTCGAAAAAGATCTATATCAGCATCCACTCTTCTGATATAGTTGTGAAGAACAAAGCATGCCCATATGATGCCAAATTGTGTTTGGATTATATAGTTTCGAACTTTACAAACTCCAAATGTTTTTTTAATAACACACCTCAAACTTGAGTGATGGTAGTTAAACTTGTCATTAGACGATCTAAATTCTGGAGGACCCTAACTAAACATAGGCATATGATACATTATGTTTCTATATGGTTCTAAAAATCCTTTCATTGTAGGATATCCTAAATCCACAAGGTAGTATTGGCCTGTAATAAAATAAATTTAATATTAGAAACACATTTATGCTTCATCATTTAAAATATCAATAACAAAACACAATAGTTATTACCTTCATGTGGGTGAGGAAAATTTTCCTATAGGTCCCATATAGTATTCAGTAAAATTTTTGTGTTATGTGCTGTACCTCCCCACCCCACTTTTGCATAAGTAAAACACATATTAAAATCACAAATTGCAAAAATATTAATGATGGTGGTTCCCTTTCTTCTAGTGAAAGCTATCATCTTCTCAGGAAGGGGAATGACATTGGCATAGGTCCCATTAATGGTTCCTATGCAATCCTTAAAGAAAGGCCAATATCTTTCATCATGCATAAGATAACCAGGAGTATTTGTAAAGAGTGGATCATCAAGTTTTATAATCTGACATCCTAAGCTCTCAATAGACTGTAATACATTATGGAACTATCTTGATATAGTATCACCGAATCTTTGAAATCTCTCAGAAGAATCTTTAGAACTTGCCCCACAACCAAATATATACAGTAGCATAAATACAACTTCATATACTCCAAATTCGAAAGTTGGTTGGAATCCATAATTATGGGTCAAGTCCATGACAAGACTCTTAAACACATACTTCCTTATTCGTAACTATTCAAAAAACTAATGTTCATTTCCATGCAGTAACTTTAGAACCCGTTTATGACCTGTAAGGATTTGTTCTTTTTGGAGTCTTACATAGATAATTGTCATGGTAATTTGCTAAACCACCAGCTAATGTGGTAGCTTTCGAACAACATTTGTGTTCAACAATTTCAATATCTGAGTCTAAATAATCGTCCATCATGTGCAAATAAACATAATTCTTGTCAATAATTAACCAGGGAGATAGCATGAAATTCATGTTCATAAAAAAATATCTAGTACTTTACGTCAGAAAACCAAGATAATAAAGAAGTTATCGAAGCAAATATATAGTACTTAACAAAAGAATTTTTTAAATATGATCACATTTTTTGGTGTCTTGATGTCTTGCATATAAAATTTTAACTTAAACAAGAAAGATTGGTGCATAATTATTTAATAACTTCTCATTATCTCTTTTTATAGTTTTTAAAATAAAGAATATTATCATATATATATATATATGTATGAGATATGGGTAGTTACATATTTGTTTATTTCTTATTCACTAAAACATAATAATTAATTTCTTAATAGAAAGAGATTTATAAATAAGTCATCAAAGCAAATATCTAATAGGTTTCATAAGAAAAACAACATCGAAGAAAAAAATCCAATACGTTACATAACAAAGCAGTCATTCATGCTTAATACATCGATATCACTTATAGTTTTTCACATCGTCCATTGAAAATGTGTTCAACCCTGGAATAACCGCGTTAACATTAAAGACTTCCATGAATCTAACAAACATCTCTCTATTGATTCTGTCTCACATGATGCCAATGGCAAACATGGATAGAGGGTCGTTCTGCTTTATCCTAAGAACACTATCCAGCAAGTGAATACACTTAGTCATACTAAAAGGATCATTTAGTTTTGGTGGAAGAGGTGGAAGATGTACAACTGATGATTCATTAATGTTGTCAATAAGTTGGTCAAGGAAACTTTGTATTTTATGTGCTGACCCACCCCTTTTATCTACTTGTCTCCCTCTGTTCCTCTTCCTCTGTATATTGTTCGAGACACCAGGTGTATCATTAATGTCATTCAAGGGATGTTGATCAACATCCGTATCACCCTGTGTAGCATGAAACAATGCATCATCACTTTCATTTTGGTTATTTTGTTCCTCATGTGATACAGGATTCATGGGAGTTTGTAAACAAGAAAACCGGTCTTAACCATATCCCTTAAGCATCTTTCCATCAAATCAAGGAACTTTAGACCTTGATCCTTTCAATTCAAATTCGTAGGATTCTCCTATAAATAAAATGTAGAAAGACTTGTAAATAAACTGTACATAATTAACATATGAGAGAATGTGGAAAGAATTATAAATACATACCTTGCCTTTTTTGGCCCACCATTCTGGAGATGCATCGATAGTTTGTGATAAACACAATTTTTGTACATTAGTTAACCCTCAAATTTAGTCTCTTAAACCTTTTATATGCTTAATTTATTGGGTTTGGCTACATTTTATAAGTTTAAGTTCCAATTGGGCTTAATCTTATTTTTCAACATTATTGTGACTTATACACTGCCTCTATTTTTTGAATCTAACTTGAGTTCTAGACATTTGATAATCAAGAATTAGGAAAGCTAAGAGAAATATCTACAACTTTGATGAAGAGCTCCAAGACTTATTTGGATTTATAGTAGGTCAAATTCAACCTGAAAGTTAAAACTGAGATGTTGTCACTAGAACTCCTATTGTGTAGGCCACTTATCAAAACTGTAGCATTTTGCTTATGCTTTTTTCCTAGAAATCAATTAATAAGCTGGTAAGATAGCTGGAGTGATTTTAACCTAGGGGCAGAGTTATATTTACTGGTTTAGATAGGTTAGATTTGCAGAACGTGAAGGAGCAGTTGGAACACTATTCCATTCATTCCTTTCATATTTTCTTCTTTGTTCTCTCTAGAGTTTTCTTTGTTTTACTGTAAGTTCATCCCTCTTGTTCATGGAGGGCTCAAATATTTAATCAATCCTAGAGATTAACAATCTTGATATTTGATTTTGAGATATTGTCATAAGTATTCTCCAATTCAATCATTTATCAAGTTTCTTCATTTCTTTTTTGTTGATTCTAATTAAGTTGCTTAATTTGATTAGGATGCTTATATGATAGTTGCATAGTTACCATGTGTCAAAAGAGAACTGCAGAGATTAAACAAGGCATCAAGTTATTTGATGTGTTGTTTAGCTTAGTTGGATTCTAGTTTTTAGGTCAATATGGGTTTAGATGGATGCTTAATTTGTCTAACCTTGATTGATTAAATTCTGGATGCTTATCCAGTAATGGATCCAAAGATCATATTGAGGCTTCTTGATATGTTATAAAAATCAAGGGCTCAATTAGTGATTGAATGACTTATTAGTAATCAAGGATAGATTAAAATCAAGAATGGTTACTCTCCCTGGATTGGTTATTTTCAAAATTTTGTTTATCATTTTCATTGCTTTTAGTTGATTAATCATTATAAAAAAAATACCACATGTTGTTACTAGCTTGATTTGATTACATAATTAGAGTGATTCAAGGATTTGACCCAGTGTTGCCTTATACTGCATTTATTTAGAGAATTGGTTATTAAGAGATATAATTTACCGAATTCCCTGACACAGTAAAACTTCTAGATACTTTAGAATGTTCTGATTGTGATACTTGCAATGGAAGTTGTGCTGCATGTTCTAAAATTTTTGAATACATGGGAATTACTGCAATTAAGTACTCTGAAAATTCTGAATTTTCTGAATCCTCCTCTTCTGAATTATTGAGATATAATGAATATGTTTTGGAGAATAGTGTAGACATTGCAGTTGTTGCTACGATTGAAATAGCATATTCGATCTGTCAAATCAAATTAGTCCATTCTGCGCAGTAGCCACCTACAATAGAGTTGAATTACCTGACCACCTCAAGTATACCTTTCTACAAGAATAAGACAAGCTACCAATAATCATAGCCAAGCAGGAGAGGTTGTTATAGATGTTGAAGCATTGTAAGAAAGCAATAGGATGGACACTTGCAGATATTCCTGGTGTTAGCCCCTTCACCTGCATGCATCGAATTTTATTGGAGGAAGAAGCTAAACCAGTGAGGCAACCTCAAAGGAGACTTAACTCTTTAATTTTGGATGTGGTAAATAACGAAGTGAGCAAGTTGTTGTTATCTAGCATTATTTACCCCATTTCAGACAACAAATGGGTGAGTCCAGTGCAAGTGGTTCCTAAGAAGACTGGCATAACTGCAGTAACCAATAAGAAGAATGAGTTTATTCCCACCAGAGTGCAGAACAGTTGGCGAGTCTGCATTAATTATAGAAGACTCAACCAAAAAACAAGGAATGATCACTTCCCTCTACCATTCATTGATCAAATGCTTGAGAGGTTGGCAGGAAAATCTCATTATTGCTTCCTCAATGGCTTCTCAGGCTACTTCCAGATTCACATAGCCCTAGAGGATTAAGAGAAGACTACTTTTACCAGTCATTTCGATATATTTACATATCGAATTGTGCCCTTTGGCCTTTGTAATACCCCAAGTACATTCCAGCTGTGTATGGTGAGCATTTTTTATGATTTTTTAGAATACTGCATGGAGGTATTTATGGATGACTTTACTGTTTATGGCTCCTCCTTTGATGAATGTTTGAACAGCCTTGCTAAAGTACTTGATAGATGCATTGAGACTAACCTTGTTCTTAATTTTGAGAAATGTCATTTCATGGTAGAACAAGGCATAGTTTTAGGGCACGTAATTTCTAGAAAAGGAATTGAAGTACATAAGGCTAAGATTGATATAATTACCTCTTTACCCTATCTTACCTGTGTGAGGGAAGTGCGTTCTTTTCTTGGTCATGCAAGGTTCTATAGGCGATTCATCAAGGATTTCAGTAAGATTGCTGTCCCATTGTCTAGACTTCTCCAAAAGGAAGTGGAGTTCGATTTTGACAAGCATTGCAAATTAACCTTTGATAAATTGAAGCAAAACCTTATCTCACCTCCCATCATCTAACCCCCTAATTGGGAGCTTCCTTTCGAGCTAATGTGTAATGCATTCAATTTTGTAGTAGGTGTTATCCTTGCACAAAGAGTAGACAAACTATTGCATGTGATCTCCTATACATCTCGCACTTTGGATGCCGCCTAAGCAAATTACACCACTACTGAGAAGGAACTTCTGGCTATTGTTTTTGCTTTAGATAAATTTTGCATTTATTTGCTTGGTTCTAAAGTGGTTGCCTTCTCTGACCATGCAGCTTTAAAGTACTTGCTCAAAAAACCAGATGCGAAGCCTAGACTCATTAGGTGGATGCTACTCTTACAAGAATTTAACCTTTAGATTAGAGATAAGAGCGGAGTAGAGAACTTGGTAGCATATCATTTAAGCCTAATTCCACTAACCTTAGACCATCTTCCCATCAAAGAGACTTTCCCAGATAAGCAGCTTTATCAACTGCAAGGTAAGGATCCTTGGTATGTTGATATGGTGAATTACTTAGCTACATTTGAGTTACCTGCCTCTTTTAAGAAACATCAAGCAGATAAGCTTAAAATTGAAGCTAAGCATTATATGTGGGATGACCCTTATATGTGGAGATTGTGTAGTGATCAAGTCATTATGAGTTTGAATCTATCTTGAAATTCTGCCATACTTCTACATGTGGTGGTCATTTTGGTTCTCAACGCACTGCTAGAAAAGTTTTAGACTTTGAATTATATTGGCCTACCTTGTTTCATGATGCATATAACTTTTGTAAGCAATGTGCACAATGCCAACAGACAGGTAATATTTCCCATAGGAATTAGATGCCTTAACAACCTTTACTATTTTGTGAGATATTTAATGTTTATGGTATTGATTTTATGGGTCATTTCCCTAGTTCTGTTGGTTTTGTGTACATTCTTTTAACTGTAGATTATGTTTTTAGATGGGTGGAGACCAAGGCCACCCACACTAATGTTTCTCGTGTTGTCGTAGATTTTGTTAGGACTCACGTTTTTTGTAGGTTTGGTATTCCAAGAGCAATCATCAGTGACCAAGGCTTTCACTTCTACAACATAAACATGTAGGCCTTATTGAAAAAATATGAAGTGCTTCATAAAGTATCGACTCCTCATCATCTGCAAATCAATGGGTAGGTCGAGGTTTCAAATAGGGAGTTAAAGCATATTCTAGAGAAAACAGTCAAACCAAACAAAAGGGATTAAAGCATGCGTCTAGATGATGCATTGTGAGCTTATAGGACCGCCTACAAGACCTCTATAGGTATGTCACCTTATAGGATAGCCTTTGGCAAAGCGTGTCACCTTCTAGTGGAGATAGAGTATAAGGCATATTGGCAATGAAGCAGTGCAATCTTGACTTGGTCAAAGCTGCATCCCAAAGGAAGCTCCAACCACAAAAACTTGAAGAAATTCAGTTGGACGCCTATGAAAACTCCCGGATCTATAAAGAGAAAACCAAGGCCGTGCATGATAAGATGGTGGTGAGGAAAGAGTTTCGCATTGGACAAAAAGTGTTGCTTTACAACTCCCGTCTCAAACTAATGCCCGACAAGCTCCGTTCTAGGTGGCTTGGTCCGTTTGTGATCACTAAGGTTTTTCCTTACGGTGCGATGGAGATTATAAGTGAAGCCACTAACAAAGCTTTTAAGGTCAATGGACATGCCTTAAACCATTCTATGAGGGAGTTCAAGATGACATAATGGAGGAGGTTCACTTGCAGGAAGTCATCTACCTCGTTTCTTAAGGATGTTTCTTTTCTCTCTTATTTATTTTACTTGTCTTATATTACTTAATGATACTTATGGACTGTCACTTTTTGTGCTTTGCATTGAGAACAATGTAGAATTTAAGTGTGCAGGAAGAATTTACATTCTATTTTCTATTTTTTGTTTTCTATTTTTTTATTTTTTGCCTTATTTTTATTCAGTGTTTAATTTCGTTTTTGCCTTAATTTTCTATATTTGTTTTACTATTGTTGTTTTGATTTTTGTTCTTCTATTTTTGCTTCAGTTTGTGTCATCTCTTTCTATTCTTAAACTGCCTTTGTGGTTAAACATATTATGTAATTAAATAACATTATGTATTAAATTAAATTTAGTTAATTATTTTTTTGATATTTTCAAGTGCTTCTAAGCTTCGTTAATATTTCTTATCAATACTTTAGATCATTTTTAAATAATAACTCAGATTTGCATTAAAGAAATATACAAAACATCATAAACATAGTTCATATTTTAAAGGCAATTAAATAAAAATTAAATCTTAAAAAGTTTATACTTATTCAACAAATTAAAATTTTGCATCATAAATTTGATGAAGGCAGTCAAAATGTATAATTTTCTCCCATTTTCAAAATTTAATCAATTTTTTATAATTTTAATTTACTTGGTCAAGTAACAAGTCACCCATGGCCATCATCAAAATCCACCCTTTCTCTCACACTCTCTCAGTCTCACTCATCTCTCTCTCTCTCTCCCCTCTTCTCTTTCTCTCTCTTCCATAGCTATAAATACATTGTAGAAGCGGAAGAAGATTGCCAACCCCAGATATAGATAGAGGAAGAGGAAGAGAGCACGCTCGGAAAATGACTACGAGAGCTAACCCACAGCCAAACGCAGAGCACAGACAACGGTCACCGGCACCACCTTCTTCAGGTGGGCACCACCGGCAACACCACTACTACTGCCCAACGCGGTCGTATCGGTCCTCATCTTCTGCCTCCTTCAAAGGCTGTTGCTGCTGCCTCTTCCTCCTCTTCTCCTTCCTAGCTCTTCTAGTCTTAGCTGTAGTTCTCGTCATTATCCTCGCCGTGAAACCCAAGAAGCCCCAGTTCGATCTTCAGCAGGTGGGCATCCAATACATGGGCATCACACCCAATCCCTCCGCCCCATCCTCCGTGAACGCCGCCCCCAACGACCCAACCACCACCACCGCCTCCATCTCCCTCACAATACGGTTCCTCTTCACCGCCGTGAACCCCAACAAGGTGGGGATCAAGTACGGCGAGTCCAGGTTCACCGTGATGTACGGGGGAATCCCATTGGGCAAAGCTTCCGTGCCCGGGTTCTATCAAGAAGCGCACAGTGTGAGACAGGTAGTGGCCACAATCGCCGTCGATCGGGTCAATTTGCTTCAGGCCGATGCAGCTGATTTAATCAGAGACGCTTCGCTCAATGACCGAGTAGAGTTAAGGGTCTTGGGCGATGTTGGCGCTAAGATCCGGGTCATGAACTTCGATTCTCCTGGTGTTCAGGTTCCCCCTCTCTCTCTCTCATCTTCCATTGTTGAAAATACTTCACTGAATTTTTCTGGGCATTCCGTTTTTCTTCCATTTTTTATTTCAATTTTCTTTTCTCTAAATTAGGTTTCTGAACATTTACTCTAATCTTCCCGGAATATTAGCATTGTTAGAACTTTCCTGATTTAGCTTATCTGATACCTCACATTTTGCTTGCAAATTAAGCTTAAACCTTTCTCCTAGATTTCATATGGGTTCTGGTTATTCTCTCTGAATCTCTCCCTCTCTCTTCCTCTGAGTGGTGGAGAGAATGCGTATAGCGTAGGGGAAGGTCGGAAGGAGAAGGAGCTTGCAGGATAGGGATGGTGGGAAAATTGGTGTGAACTATGAGGATATAAAATAATAAAATAATAAATTGATATAAGTTTAAATAAAAAATAATGTTTTCCATAAAAAACAAATGTTAATATTTTATATTGGTACACTATTTTGAAAAACATAACTTGAGGTGTTTCTTAAAATTATTTTAAAAAATTTTTAAATATTAAAAGAAACAATTTTTAAAAGATTATTATTAAACAAATTTATAAATTATCATAAATTTATGCTTTTTTCCGCTGAAAGTCTTCTTATTTTCAATTACATTCACATATTTTTTTGGTGTGGCTTATTACTTTTGGTTTTAATTTTAAAATTAATGTTTTCACAATATTTAAATTATTTTATTTTTTTAATAGTTTTATTTTACCACCGAGGAGATAGATATATTATTCACTTCTTACTTTTTATTTTTTTATTTTTTAATATTAATTAATTATTTTTTATGTTATATATATATTTTAAAATAATTTGAAATGTTTTTAATTTTTTTAAAAATTTTTTTAGTTATGAATAAATAATACAAGAAAAATTAAAAATTATTGAAAAAATATAATATAAAAAATTAATTAACATTAAAAAATAAAAAAAATAAGGATAAAAAATGAAAAAAGTAAAGGGTGGGAATAACTTTTTTTTAAGCTACAGGAGCTATAACATAGTGCTGTCTTTTTTAATTTTTAATTTTTATAATAAAGAATTTAATAGTAAAACAAACGACTTTTTTTAATTTATTTTTATTCCTCCTCACACTGTGCGTATGGTACTAAGTTCTTAAAAGTTAAAACCCAATTCTAGGTTGGTAATAAGTGCTTTCTTTTCACGCTCTGTTGTGCATTTGTCTATATATATTTTATGGGAGGGAGACATTCCAAAATTTACATTACTGTCTATTAGGATTTTTTCATATTTGGTGAAAATAACCTTATGAGAAATTTTTGAACAAATCTGGTTTAAATATATATTTTTTAGATAGGTTAATAATAAATATACATAAGCTGGTTAACATGAAATTTACTTGAACTCATATTTAACATGTTGGAGAACATTTTTAATAATATTATAGTACTAAAAGATTAAATACTATTATCATAAATATTTTCATAAATAAGCAATTTTTACCTAAATTTTAACAATTAAGTTAATTATAATTTAAAAATAATATATAATAAAATATAAATAACAATAGTACTGTACTACATTAATAATAAAAATATTTTTCTTTTGTAGACCAAGTCTACTAAAAAAGTTCTCATGGTACTGTTATGTTAGAAAAATAGACTTAATGTGTCATCACTTAATTAGTGAGTTGCATTAATATTTATTATTTATAAATCCATATAGTATTGACAATCCAAAACCACTCGTAGCTATGTGCTCTTATTTTTTTGACTCTGCTTTGTTGAATTTCTCCTTTTTAGTGTTATTACTATGGTGGAATCATTAATTCCATAGATTAACATTATTTAAGAATAATTAATAGGTTTCGGGGGTCAGATCTTGTCTATATGCAGATAACTTCTGTGTTTTTATTATTGACACGCCAAAAATACTTACTTAGACACAAGATAATTCTTTTAGTTAAGTTTTAAATATTATGGACATATAGTTATTTTTTATTGGTTTAGTCTATTTATTTACATGGACTTGAATACACTTTAAAGATACAAATATAAGCAGAATTTATTTAAATTAGAAGTTGCTATGTTGTAATTGTTGTAAATAAGTTGTTGTAGAATGACAATTAAAACTTTGTTTGGTAAAAGTATAATAATAATTGTTATGAATTTGTTTTTCATAGAAAAAAATTGTTATAAATTAACATTGATTAATAAATTATTTGATAAATTTTATTATAAAATTATCATGAATATCTAAATTTATATAAAAAAAAAATAACCATTCAACACAAATGGAAGTTTAGGTGTTTTATATATATTTTTAGGGTGCTTTTCAAAAATACTTATAACTTTTAAAAAGCATTAGAAGAAATATTAAAATATTATGATTGAGATGGGATGAAGGGTGTCAAAACAAAATAATAATTGCTAGGTCCCACCGGGAGTCGAACCCAGGTCGCTGGATTCAAAGTCCAGAGTGCTAACCACTACACCATGGAACCAACACCCTGAGTGGAGATTGATAGTTTTGTAGTTTAACCATGATTACAGGGTTCATTCTAATGTCAAATCTAAATCCTAATACTGATAATCGTTATGAGGAGGGAATTTCTAAGATGTTCCAGGATGATTGTTTTTATTTTTAAAATTTTTATTTTTAGTTTTTTTTAATTTTAATAAATAAGTTAAAAGTATTTGAAAAATATTAAAAATTTTTCATAACACATTAATCAAAAAATAATTCAAAAAACATAATAAGAAACCAAAAAAAAGTAAAAAAAAAAATCTTTTGATTCTTTTTTAATTTTTTTCTTATTTTTTAAAATAAAAATTATAAAAAAATTAAAATTTATAATTTTAAAAATTAAAAACAATGCTCTGACTAGCATCCACCTATGAGAAAAAGACATATGAGAATCACAATTTAATTAATAAATTTATTTATTTATTTAATTGTCAATTATACATATTACATCTTTTTAATGCCATCCCTTCTTCACATGAGAGTATCCAAATCCCTCTCATGCTGATGTTGTTTTGCACTTCTTTTGTTATGTATTTTTTAGGGATGGTGATCCTATATTAGACTAGGCATATTTTGATATGCATCTGCTTATCTCATTAAAAAATTTTAGAGTTAGAAAAACCAAAAGAGAAGCCTACAAATGTCCAACAATGCTGCTATTTCTCTTTTTCTTATTAGGCCAAGAAAGGTCTTGGGATGTGACTTTCCGGTTTGTGGGGCACATGGTCTCATTCTCCTGTGTCCCTATCCTATAAGGATGTGGACCTCCCTATTCTCTCCCTCTTCTTTTGCCCTTCTTTTTGTCAAGTCATGAATGAGGCTTTGGTACTTTCTTAGTTGCTCTAATCCCCCCATCTTTTTCTTGCTCTTTCTTCTTCCTTTTTAAAAATACTTATACCTTTCTTTCGTAGATCATTTGTTCAAATATTAGTTTGATACACTTTTAAAACTTTAATTACAGTGTATGCTATCTTAAAGTTGAAGTAATCTATTTACTTTCGAAATCTTTAGCTGAAAAAGAAGAAAAAAATCTAATAACTTATAGAAAGATTTCATTTCAATGAAAAAAATGAATTAATTATTTTTCAGTACTTCTAAAAATATCATATTTTAAACTAGTGTTTCATAAGATTTCAATTTTTTTTTAATACTATTATGAGATACCGGTTTGGAATTATTGAAAATATCATAGAAAAAAAAGTAAAATTTAACAAACATTGCTTGAGATCAAAATGAAATTAACACAGAAAATCTTAGTGCATGAGTAAGATTACTTTAACTGCTCATGGTATCCTACCTCTGGGTGTATAGCAATACACCTAGAGACACGTAATCTGCTCATGCTATCCTACCTCTGGGTGTAGCAATACACCTAGAGACTATGGCTCTGGGTGTAGCATAGTCTCTAGGTGTATTGTTACACCCAGAGGTAGGATAGAAAAAGCCTACTTTAACAATATTGAACTAGCTCTGTTTGGAAATTGATGAATGATCATGAACTCAACTGTGCAGGTCTCAGTGGACTGTGCTATAGTGATAAGTCCAAGGAAGCAATCTCTGACTGACAAGCAGTGTGGTTTTGATGGATTGAGTGTTTGATGAGGAATAGTCATCTCCTTCGCACCATCATTTTCCTTTATATACTTATTTTTTGTCCACTCACATTCTCACTTGACTCTCATTTCTTTTGAGTAATTTGAGGAAGAGATGAGAAAGTATTACATAGACTGAAAATTTGGGCTGGGTTTATTATTATTATTATTATTATTTGGGGTGGGAGAGCAGTGGGTTTGAAAATTGAAAGGGTTCTTAGAAAATTTTTGAAATGCTAATGTAGGCAGGAAGGTTCTAGAGGAGATTTCTGAAGGATTTTTGCAGTCTTTTTCACTTGCTTACTTAACTTGGAAGACAAAATCTGCAGATAAAGTGTAAACTGAAAAGTAGAATCCATTGAGTGGCTGAGGTATTTGATGGGCTTTTGTTAATTTGCATGCTCTTCGCCCACCTACCCCTCCTTCCTTCTGCATTAGGAAATTTTGCCCATTTGATTGTTGAATTCATGTAGGATCTGACTTGGGAACTTTCTTTTTGCTTTAGGAAAAGTGCAGTAGAAAGATACTTTACCCATTTATTGTTGATTCCGTATAGGATGTGACATGGAGCTTTCTTTCTTTATTATTATTATTATTATTTGCTAAGTGAGCATGAAGAGGACAGAAGAGTAGAGTGTTTTCATGTATTGTGATATGTAGCTGTTTTAGTCAATTTAGTTGGCATTTATATAAGGGTAACACTATGGCTACAGTATTATTTTGGGATTGTAATTTAATTTTAATATTCTTATTTTTTAATTTTGTTATTTTAATTTTTTTATGTCATATTTTTTTAAATTTTTTAAAATGTTTTAAAATATTTATATTTTTTTATATTATTCATTCATTTTACTATTTATTCATAAATAAAAAATTTTTTAAATTATATGACATATAAAATAATTAATTAATTTTAAAAATTAAAAAAATCAGAACAAAAAATTGAAAAAATAAGACTTGAGAATGTTGAAACTAAGCTATAAAATAGAACTGTAGTTTAGATTTATCCTTTAAATAAGGATAAATTATTTTAATTTCTTTGGAGTTTGATAATATAATATTTATTTTATTTTTAAAATGATGGTCTAATAATATAATATTTAATTTATTTTTTTATAAAGATATAAAGATATCAATTTAATATTAAGGGAACACTTATCTGGAATATTATATACTTCAAAGTAAGTTTTTAATATTTTTAATTAATATTTTTTATAATCTTTATTTTAAAAAATAAGTTAAAACAATTTAAAAAAATTGACTTTTTTTTAGTTTTCTTATTTTATTTTTTGAATTAATTTTTAATTATTATGTCATGAAAAAATTAAATTATTTTTACTTTTTTTATTTTTTAAAATTTTTATAACATTTTTTAAAATAAAATTGTAAAAGAGGAGGATAACAAACCCCTAATATTAATATAATAATTCAATGAGATATAAAAATAAAGCCTAATACTCTCCTACCACAGGGACATATTTAGGGTCTGTTCGGATCTTTTTTTAAAAGACTGACTTTTATAAAATGAGAAGTTGATTCTGAAAAAATAAGGTATTTTTTTAGAATGAGATACTATTTTATCTTCAAATGTAATAATAATAAAAAGTTTTTATTTCTCCTTCTGTCAATCTTCTTAATTGTAGAAGTCAAAAAATTTACCTTTTCCTTAAAGTTAAAAAACTCCTTTTTGTACTGGTTTAACTAATTTTAAAGTAATTAGTTTTTATTTTTTAAAGTTTCTTTTAATATTTTAAAAAAATTGAGTTAAATCTAATAATTTTTTATTTTTTTTGTTTATCAAAATTTTAGGTTGTTATATCATTTTTTATTCTATTTTTCTTAAATAAATTTTTAATTATTCATCAAACTTTAAATTATTATCATAAATAATTTTTTATTTAATTTGTTAGTCTATCTTTTTTTTTTTTAAATTTTAGTTCGCCCCCTTTAAGTAATTTCTGAATCCGTTCCTGCCTACCACCTCATTTAAGTTAAGAAACTTAATTTTTTATAAATTTTTTTACTATTTTAATAATAATAAAATAATTATAAATTTAAAAAATAATCAAAACATTAAAAAAAATAAAAAAGAATCATACATTAAACCCCCCCCCCTCCCCCCAAAAAAAAATTAACAGTTATCACTACCTTATAGTTTCTTCTGAAGAGACAGAACTTGCTTTAGGCCTCATCCGGTTTTGGGCCTACGTAGGTTATATGAACCCAGCTTTGTGTTTCAAGTCCAACGCCCTTTGCTTAAACATCTAAAATATATAATCAGATACTCCTTTGTCTCAATTGGCAAAAAACAGATACTTTTTTGTCCCATCTCTCTAGAGTCTACGTTGCTTTTGGTGAAAACAGATTTTTTTTTACTCGGACAATCTCTCCTTTTTTATAATTAAAAATTTTAATTGAAATTAAATTAACTAAAAAAAATCCAAAAACAAAATGGCAGTGTTCATAATTGAAAATTTGAAATTATATGCAATTCAATTACCCAACAATATTGATAGAAAAAAATTAATAGTATATAACTAAACTAAAACAATCAATCTAATACATGGGAATAATTCCTTACAATTTGTAAAAATATTAAAGAACATAAATATTTGAAATGGCAAAAAAATTCATATAGATTAATTATATCCTTTAGATGCACAATGTAGAGTCAAGAGAAAATGTGACTACCCTCTCTTTTGTCAACAACATCTAAGTGTCAAATGAGTCCAACATAGAATTCATTACTTACCCAACTAATGCTCCTAAGACATTCTCATTAATCCAAGTTTAAAATAGAATTGATTTAAGTTAGTCCACTCATTAATTAAATAAAAACCAACATAATTTACTCAATTCTCACTTGTTACAATTTGTTATTTCTTTTAGTTAATGGACACACTAAGATTTCACAAAATCATATGCTAGATTGATACCTAATAAGTAATATTTTTTTTAAAATTAAAATTGTAATAATCTAAAATTTATCCTAGTGTATAAAAAGTAATGATTTTTATTTTATTTTTTAATTTAAAATCTTAAAATCTATATTTTTAAAAGAAATTCTTAAATGCATCAATTTAGTTAGTGTAAAAAGTGAGCTCTTAAGTTAAGGTCATTCCAGAAAAGCATCACTACTACCATAGTGGATACGGATTAGTTGGGATACAGTCAAATCTTAACCGTCTAAATTGATTTGTACAGTTAAGATTCATTTCAATTTTTTTTAATTTTTTTAAATAACACATATATCAAAATAAAATATTTTTAAAAATTTTTTAAATAAATTTGAATTATTAGATGGTCAAGATTTTTTAATTAAAAATCATGCAGTCAAAGATCTGAGACAGATCCAAACTGTACCATAGTATCATGCTTCTATTTGATACTTTTTTACCAAAAACACATCAAGTAATGCAATCCCACGACTCACGTTGCACCAAAGTTACCTTCTCCAAGGGAGAATTACTTTTATGTTATTGATAAGTATAGTTATTTAATGAATAATTTTTTATTTTTTATTAATATTTTTTAGTTTTTATTTTTTTATAATTTTATTTTAAAAAATTAAAAATTATGAATTTTTATTTTAATACAATTTTTTTTTATTTCTTAAAATAAATTTATAAATAAATAAACGGCCTCAATTAAATTGAAACGACTGGACAAAATTAACCTCCATATGTGACTCCTTTTACAGCTCCAGCCCTGAAGCTGCAACCTCGACTCCTCATGATTCGCACTACACCCACCAACGACGCGAGCAACCTCCCACTGAGTTCGGAAACACGCCGAGGTGCGGCCATGGATTTCTCGACCCTCTCAGCGGCCTTGTCATCCAAATCGTACGATGAGCTTGCGGGTATCTGCGACAACCTCATGCTTCAGGTAGTGTTTTACCCAATTTGCTTAGATTTTATATTTGCGCACAATCCTTCAATCCATCACTGATTTCAACACTGGATTCTTCCTATTTTTCTTTTTTCTTCATCAGGTTGCAGCTGAAGGCATTGCTTATGAGGACGAATGGCCTTACGCTATTCATCTTCTGGCTCACTTTTATGTCGATGACATGTAACTTCAACCTCTTCTTGCTTTTTATTGCAAATTTTTTATTTGGGTAGTTGAATAGCAGAAAGTGTCAATCACACATAAAAAGCACATTCTTTACAATTTATGCTAATCATCTAGCTCAGTTTCTGGCTCAGTTTTTGTTTTGATGAATGTGCTGGTGATTTAGTGTCTAAGGTATCTTGTGATTTAGGGGAATTATATCTGTGCCTATGAAGCACACTATGCATTTCAAAAAAGAGCCGTGACCATGTCTAACATGTGTTGACAACACCCACAATTGAACACCTCTATATAGTACTCTTAGGGTCAAAAAAAATGTTAGGTTTTAATATTTGACAGATACGTACTAAACATATTTTAACACATACTAGGCATATATATACAACTGTGTAGTTGTATATGGAATTTTGTCGTGTTGTTGTATCTTGTGGTCATGTTAATATTCATGCTTCTTAAGTATGTGCGAATACAGATTTTAAGAGTAAATACTCTCCGACATATTGATGCTGTAGTAATTCCTGTTATACAGCTGTCAGTTCTCGTTTTTGAATTTTGTAGTTTTGCTAATTGCAATTTCTGGAAGGGCTGACCTTTTAGGTTTTCATATGTGATATGGTGGTATTGCAGAAATAGTGCTCGGTTTCTTTGGAAATCAATACCTTCTTCAATCAAAGAAAACCAACCACAGGTGATTGCAGCATGGAAAATTGGTCAGAAACTATGGACACGTGACTATGGGGGAGTGCATGAGGCTATCCATGGGTTTGACTGGAGTCAGGAGCTCCAAGGCCTAGTTGCTGCATTTTCAGGCAAGCTTTTAAGATCACATCTTTTTTAACAATGTTATATAGGAACTCTTGTATCTTCACTGAATTTTATAAACATACTTATGCAAAGAATTAAGGTGTGATTCTTGCTATTAGAAAAAAGAAAAAAATGTATTTTCTATTTTTGGTGAATTGAGGAAAAAAAGAAGCTAAATTTGATTTTACTTTTAATGACTAATGATGAATATAAAATTCACTTTACAGGACATGGAATTGGCATATTTACTTATTCAATTTTCCAATGAGAACTTCCAAATGATCTAGGATGCCCATTTGGATTTTCTTTTTAGCTTTTTTTCAGAAACAGAATTTTCAGCTTCTTCCAAAAGAGCAATTTTTACTCAAAGAAGCTTAACCAAACAGGCCCATGACACATCTAGCTTATAATATAATTATGATCCCAATAAAGAGCTATTTAGTCTTTAGTGTTTAATGAAGCTAACCATGAAATTAACTTAGGAAT